>VYZT01007343.1:14248-57966 GCA_013400735.1 Pomatostomus ruficeps | reverse complement strand
CTATAACAACACTTGCATTTTGGGTATGAAATCTCTCAACAGAGAACTGGGCAAAGTCACATCTCATAAAAAAAAGGGGGGGGAGGGGGTTTGAATTTTAAGTGCTCCATCATTGAAAGCTCTGTTCCATGTTTAGCAAATCTGATTGTAGGGAACAGGAACACAAAGGTACCTTTATGACTTTTGAGTGGTGTCAGGTTAGTCTTGGTACCTGCCTAAATAAGGATTCACATTTCCTTTGGTAAGACTGTTGGGAGACAGGCACTTGTTCACCTTACTGAGGTATTTCAGCTTTTCAGAAAGGCCACCAGAAAATTCAGAGGCCTAAGAAGGTTGCTTGGGATAAGTAGAATATGGTGATGAATTGGCCTCGTAATCATCCTGTTAACAGCATGGCTGTGATGAGCCGTTTTGTTTAGTTAAAAAAGAGAATGAAGATGCGATAATCCTATTAAAAAAAGGAAGTTTTAACTGCTGGAACTGATTTTGGTCAGCAGATAACTGCAGTGTTGTTATAGAACTCAGTGTTCGACCGTAGTGAGTAAACGACGATGTAAGTTTGATGGAACTAATTGCTATTAACTAACATAACTGTCACCTTAATAAATTGGAAAACAACATTAAGAAATTCTTTAAAAACCCGCAATGTTGCATCAAAAAATGAAAGTGACTTAAATAATAGAGTTATTAGTTTTTCAACTTTTTCTAGATTGTTGTTTCTTCCAGGAAATGTTAAGCTAAAGAAAACAAACAAAAAAAAACAACTTTGATTTCAGCAGTAAAGAACACTGACTTCATTTCTACTTAAATAATTCTCTGACTTCTTTACTGACATGTGAAGCAAACCGAGTAAAGCTAAGGGATGTTGTTCAGACCCTCATTAAACTGAAAGCTAATATGGGCTTAAATATAGACCTTGGGGTTTAAATTCACAAAACATGCTTAAAACAGCTCCAGCCATGGGTTAGGACTTAAAAAAAAAATGAATTCACTTCTTGTCCTCTTGGTTTATTCAGCTCTGCATTGTGGTACCTCAGCAGTCCAGGTAGGAAACATCTCCTCGGGGAACAAGCAACTCCGGGCTGCTTTTTTCATCTAAACGTTTAGCAGAAAAGAAATCCAGCTTCTTGGTCTGCACTATTCACACAGTTATTAAAAGAAGAAATAGGAAATGACAGTCAGTTTGAAGCGCATTACAGGACTGAGAAATGTTTGATCAGTTCCTGGAATTGCTGCATCTGTTCTGCAAACTTGAGCAGATTATTTGGTTCTTTGTGTCTTAATGACTGTGAGTGTAACTGGGGGCAAATCTTGTTTTAGTCTCCAGTAAGATTACATATCCCCACAGCAAGTCTTCAATTCTTCCCTCATCACAGCTAATTGTGTTGCAAATTCTGTAGTGCAAGGATTAATTATTATTATGTGCTTTTCATCTGGCACACTGGGCCATAACTGTGCTACCAGAGTACAAACAATGAACAGCAAAATCACAGATATTTTAGATCCCCAGAAGAAGACTAACATTTTAACAAATGCTGTTGGTTCTTGGTTCTTAATTCTGCTTCATTCTGCCAGACACTTAATTTTGCTTTGTTCTGCCAGAATATTTGCTACTTCCATAACTCTCTTCCATTTTGCTTAAATGATACAATTGTTAATTATCTCAGATATTTTGCACCCAGTGATGATTTGTCCACAAAGAAATGAGCAGTTTACACCAGCCTGCATGCCCAGTTGATTGCCCTTCTAAACTAGAGATTACCAGGATCTGTGCTGTACCATTAAGAGGACACTCAGTTTCAGAATACAACTGCAACTGCCTTGCCTTTTTCTTTCTTTGGAAGGTGTGTGCAGGGTTCTCCCCTGTTAGAGACGCTTTTCAACTTCTGTCACTATTTTGACATTTTGATGCATCGCTGGGGAATGCTGAAATAGTTGGTTTGACACTGGTGTCACAACCTTCCATCTTTGCGTGAAAGCATCTATTACTGTATTTCCACATCTAACCACCATCCAGACACTCGTGACAAACCACAATAGTCATGTTAGCCCAAGTGAAGGAGAGAAAAAGAAAACCTTCACAGCTCACTGGAAAATCACCTTCACTCTGCTAAAGCAAGATGTGAGTGCTGGTATTTCACAGGGTCCCCTGGAACAAAAGCAGCTGTCCACGCTAAAGGACGGGGCGCATGATGTGAAAGAAAAAAACGTGACTTTTTGGGTACATGGGGAGAAAGAATTGCAGGAAGAATGGATATGCAACAGAACAGGTTGGATGGGTTTATGGAATCTCCATTCTTGGAAATTTTCATAACTCATCTGGAAAATATTTCAGGCAACTTCATCTAGTGTCAAAATTAACACTCCATTGGGCATGGGAGTTAGAGTAGATGTAGCACAGTAGTTCCCTCTGCCTAAAGTCCTGTATGGTTTAGGATTTATTCTGCCTCCCTCTCTCCTTGAGGACAGAGGGCACTTCCATGACTGGCTTTGGCTGTGTGTCTAACTTTTAGATGATTACACTGAGATAAATCCCATTGTAAGGCTGAGGGAACTTTGAACAATGCAAGGGAAATGGGGGAATTAGTACCAGAAAACAGACACAGCTCAACTGTCACGGCAGGAACCTACGTGCTCACACATGGCAGAGGCCACCAGGAAAGACAAAATTCAGAAATTACTTGTGGAGACTATGCATGGTGATCTCTGGCACCGTTAGCACAGGAATTAAGTAACAGGAAAAAGTGTGATAAAAAACTATTGTCCTTGGTACCAGAAGGCTTGTATCAAAGCCAGCTTCTCTAGAAGATGAGATGCAACCCATCCTCTTGGCAGAATTGAGTCTTCCTGGTGAAAAAATTTATACCTAATTTAAGGAATGTATGTTTCTTTGCAGTCAGTTCTGTCTCATTTCTCCCTATAAAAGCATCAGAGATAAAACCATTTCAACAGCACAGTACAGTCCATTTCACACCTGCCTCTCCTTCTGGACATGCTTCTTTCTACCCATTCACCGCATGGGGAAATTTAGACAGCCTTAATTCTGATTCAATTCCCTCACGACCACAGGGGGAGATGAAGCAAAGGCCACTGTCTGCATTCAGAATTGGTGCAGAGTAGCTACTTTGCTGTAACTTCCTTAGCGAGCATTGATTTCTTCATGCAGGTCCCCCTGAGCTTTCCATGTTCCAACACTTTGTGGATGTCCTTGTGTGTTATTTTGAAGAGAAATACATTGCATTTACCAGAAGACATGTAAAGGAAAGTTGTGGTTTACAGCTATTACTTTAAATTATTCATTAATTTTTAAATAATTCCAAAAATTCAGATTTCTTTTTTTCCTTCTCAGTCGTTATTTATGGACTTTTATTTGACTGTTTTACACCCAGCAATGTTTCTATGGTTTCCTTCTGGTAGTTTTTTTGGAATATATTTTGAAAACTTGGCAGCCGTACAGCATTTCTTTATATTGTGCATGCTAACTATCAGATTTTTAATGAGATAGCTATGAAAATCTCAGTAGCAAAGGCACAGAAAAACTACTGTTCAGGATTCTGCCATGTCTCATAAAAAGTAAAAAGAATACACATCCTGCACATCACTCAATGTGTAAGCTGGATAATCACAGCATATTTTTAAGGCCCAAGCTCAGGCCTCTCTTTCTCTCCTACTGTAACTTGCTGTCACTCATTACATCACCCATAAAATTATCAGGCAAGATCATCAGGCCAAGAATTATTTATTTGTTCTGCAAAATGCCCAGGTCATTAAAGCAGCTCAATTGAATAATAATGTTGGTGAGACAGTGGGTGGCTTTGATAGAACCAGTTTACTGTCAGAGGGAATTGTTTGCAAAACTTAAATTTAGCGTAACATCATGGAGTGTCTTCCTGGCCTGCAGTTCAGAAAGGGGGGAGATACAATTGTGATATTGAATGCTATTTTATATATGGTTGTTTTCCAGCTCTTAAAAATCCCATTTAATTTAGGATTTTCCTATGCTGGTAACTTCCACTTCCAGTGTAGAGAGCAACAGGAGAGTCTGATCGTTCCACCCACAGGTGTTATCTGCTCAAGCTTTACTTTGGATTACCTTGCTAAAAATATAATTCTATGTACTGCAGTTATTCCTTCATTTTGCTACGTGTAGGATGCATGTGGCTTATTGCTTTTAGATGTGGCTGCAATCCACCACTGGGGGTTTATTGTTATTACTGATTTTGCTAGAATTCAGTGCTGAGATTTCTTTAAAATTTAGCATATTTTAGTCAATATATTGCATATTTAATCAAGATCCTACCTCTTTTCCCAAACCACAGCAGTGTTTACCATTGTCTATTCCATCTAAGTGTGACTCCAACCAGGCATCAGTCCAAAACCGGGAAAGATTTTGATTCATACCCCTCAGAAAATAACTCGCAGTTTGAATTTTCTTTACCTGGTTCTTCTGGGATAACCTCTCCTGGTGGAATTCACAAGAGCATGAGGTTTCTTTGGTACTAGTTCAGTATCTTTGGCACTTAACTGCAGTGATTCTGTATTCAGATGCACAGATTTGCAATTACAGTCATTGTAGGAGATAAAATATTGATCTTTCTGCATGTCAGTGTGCCTGCTGGTACTTGATTTTGGGAATATGTTAATGTGAAAGATCTCAAAATGATGCAGTCAATTGCTGAGGTAACCACTGGTGTCTTCAGTTTCCTAATTTTGTATTTCTTTGTGAATAGTCTGTGATTACAAAGGAAGATATCAATTCTTTCCTTTCAGTTCTAACTCGGTCTGTTGCTTAAAACAGTTGTCAATATTAAAAAGAAATGGTTAATGTATTCCTTGCTGTGCATTTCAATATCTCCTCACCATTAAATTCCTACTGGTCACATTTCCCTTTGGTGTATTGGCGAAGACATTTGTTAGGCTGACAGATATGGATATAATTTATGGATTTCTAAGTAAGAAAACAGGGAACATGCATAAATATAGATCTCTGCAGCAAGAGTCAAGAGTGTGAGCCAATGAATGGATGCGCTTGGATGTACTCAGCAGAGTTCTGGGGTCTTCTCAGCCACAGTTATTTGATGAAGGTTTTCAACTTTTTAAACGAATATTTCTCGTTGATTGTGAAACTAACAGCAGCTTGGGAAAGGAAAGCAAAGTAATAAACAGCACCTGTTTTACTGAACACTTTGCTGAAATTAAACTCTTGTTAATATATAAAACAATGAACTGGAAATTTATCCAACAATAACAACAACAAAGTGTTAAAGATGATTTAATCTTACAAGTCCGTTGCACTAGCACTGGATCTCAAGGGAAAAAAGCTTCATATTGACATTTGACAAAGTTAATTTTAGTAACTGATTATTGACGGATGTTTTTCTAGTCTAATCTGGTTTCTTGATCTCTTGATCTCTGCTCTGTCTCGAAATAAGGTCCATTTATTTAATTTTACCCAGCAGCCTGATTATGCATCATAAGTGTATTTCCATTAATTAAAATTTTAAATGTCTAATGCTTTTTGTGTCCTTTTGCTAGAGATATAAATGCAAAAGAATCACAGATAGGCACAGTACCAAAGGGCTCAGAAAAACACCCAGAAATACAGAGATAGTCAGGCACCTGAATTCTCCCATTGACTGGAACTCTCTGGGTGGAACCTTTACATCTGAGAGCACAGGTGGTGGTCTTGTGAACAGGACTGGACCCAGCCTCAAGAGATCTGCAGTATAACCCCAGGGAAGGTTTTTCCAAATGAACTAGGGAAGAATTGGCAGACAGTGAAACTGGGAGAACGGGGGACAGGCAATGGAACACATAAAATACATGGAGGTGTGGCTGTTAGGAACATGGCTTAGTGGTGGCCTTGGCAGTGCTGAGCTTATGGTTTGAATCAATGATTTTCAAGGTCTTTTCCAACCTGAATCATTCCAGATCCTCCTTATGGGTACCTGGTGATGCCTTAATTGCTGGTAAAAATAAGAAGCAGACACAGCAGTATAGGAAAAGGGTATTACCTTGGTTTAATAAGATCCTGGTGTACACCTCTGTTGGAGCCCCCACCGGGGGGTGTACCCCCATATACAACTTTTATGGACTTTACAAATTAGCATATCTACCTAAAATCCCCCAATGAGTAATTTAACAAGTGAGGTAACTATCCCCCTATTCCCCCCCGCTAAATGAAACTACAGCCTAGCTCAAAAACATGTTCCAGAATCCAGACTCTTGAAGGTTGGAGCCTGTGGTTTTAAGATAGTAGAGATGTTTTGTCTTCCCCCTCAGAGAACCCCCAAACTAAACTAAATGTCAGACTACAAAACCATAAACATGCAGTACTAAAGATACAGGGTATAAGGGTAAGGGGTACAGGGAAGGAAAAGGGTATAAAAGGTATAAAATGTATAAAAGGGTATAAAAAGGACAAAAACAATCAGGCATCACTGGCAGTCAGAGCCTTTAGGAGCTCCACAGGCACAAGGAGATTTTAGGGTTTCATGTCCTCAGTGAGGCACTTTTCTGGACTGGATCTCTCTGAGATTTGATCAAAGGGGAATCACTCCTGCCCTGCCCCAGAGTTTCTTTGGATCGGTTCTGTCACACGACCAAACCACTTCAGCCTCCCAAGTGGGAGATGCACCTCGTGCCCCGCTCTTCCTGTGAAGTTATCAAAAGGTTTTATGCAGGAACTCGCTTGACTCTATGGAAGCAGAGAGATTTTGTTAATCAGACCTAAGTACCCCTTTTTTCTGCTGCTTTGAAGAGGGGGCTCTTTGGATTTTTACTGTGTTGTTACCGTCGCTTAAGTAGGGGCACAGTCATTAGTAATGGGAAGTAAACACCATTAAGGGAGGAGGGGAGGGACAGCCACTCTAAGCAGGCCAGCCTTCAAGGAGCAATCTTAATGAAAAAATGGTGAATTATAATGGGCTAAAAATCTAAACCCATACAAATAATGGAAAATATTTGCAATGACGGATAGGAGAAGGAATTTTAATGTTTGACAAAGCCATTCTGCTAACATCAACCTGGAGCTGGTTGATGTTTTTCCATTGACAGAGAAATTAAGTGGACAAAATTTGTTTACTGCAGGGACTGCTCAATTTTCCAGTTTCCACTGAAATGACCTCTTTCCCCTATGTAATATGGGAGTTTGAATGACATTTTTTATGAAACCTTGTGATATGACTCAAGGATTGCCTCAGAGTTCTGTTAATGTGTGTTAATAAATTATCCCCACAGTACTGATGAGGTAAAAAACCCAAACATGTTGGGGACTGCAATGCAGGGGTCTCTCAAAAATCTGTTTTTCTTGTGCCTGTGCTTGTTCCTGGCCCCACACAGGTAAAATACCAGAATAACTGTGTCCCAGCCAGGGGCCTGAGTGTTTTAGCCAATATTTAAAGGTAGACAATTTTTAAACTGAAAAAAACATTGGAAACATTGGAAATAAGACTCTGGTTGTATCCAGAAATTATAAAAAAACCCAAAAACAACCTGGAAATCATTTCAGTTTCCAGAATATAATTTAGGACTTTAGTATTTTCCTTATTGCTTTTTGTCTTTGTTACTTCCCTTCTTTCTCTGCCTTCCCCTCTCTTTTTTTATTATTTCCTCTGTGGGGGGAAAAAATTCTAAAAAAAGTTCTTTACAATTCTTTGTCTTTTACCAAGGATTTCCTGTAAGAAAAGAATCAACAAAACAGAAATAAATGGGGAAAAATTACATCCATAATCTAAAAGTTCCAGGCAGCCAAAATATTGCTGTTTCAGCTTTAAGCACAATGACACTTGAGATGGTGTTGAAATTTTTTAGAGGAATCAATAGGTTTTGAATTTTTCCCAGAAGAAATTAACTTTTGTGGTGGGAACATAAATTTCAATTTGCAGTTATTTTTTTAGACTAAAACTTTGGATTTTTATTGAGATGCCATAATAGAATTATTTTTTAAATGGAAATTGGAATAAAAAAATTAGTAACTGAAATTGTTGACTTTTTTTTCAGAGTGCAGCAGATTCTATTTATTTTTGTAATTGTGTTTATTTTGAATTTTAGGACACTTTTCTGAATCTATAATTTTATTGTTAAAAAGACATTAAGAAAATTAATAAAGACATTTTATGGTAGCTGAATAATACCTATATAAAGGAATTAATTTTGTTTTATAAAGTATACAGAAAATTAACCTCTTGAATGATAAAGGACATCTCATAAGGGTCAACATTTGAGGTGGTTTGGTTGCTAGGAAACCATCACTAAAGGTGGTAAGGATAGCAAGTGTTTTATTTCAAATAATACCATTAATTAGTGTGCAGGTAATATAAAAGATATCAGGTATCTGTTGATGTAAGGGTATATATGGAAAAGATCAGGATTAAGCTAAAATGTTTAAGTGGAAATCAAAAAGCTTCAACAGGTCCAGCGAGTTCTTGTCATTGGTTAAAATGCATCTATAAATGCAAAAAAACCTCTTAATAAGGAGTCTAACCCTGATGAAAAATTCATTTTGCTTGTTGTTACATTCATTAATTGCATTGCATAAAGAACACAAAATAAAAGACTTCAGTTCATAAAAAGCACAGCTGCAGACTTTGTCATGAGCGTGATGACTAGAACTGTTCAAAATGACTTTGGAAATAAAAGAAAATATATTAATAAAAAAAATTTGAAGGATGAGTTCTCATGTATGGTGACTGCGCAGTGGAGAAATGGGGGAAGGTACATTAAGAACTGAGCAGGGTTACAAAACTGATCTGGGACTTCTTTATGGGTTGGGGATACAGCCCCACACTGAGATCACAATTTCTCCTTCATCAAAACACAAAACCTCCCCAAAACCCTCGGCACAGCCTCGTTCCTCAGTTGTTCCCACCCCCAGCTCCTGGAGAGGAGAATCAGGGTGTCCCCAAATGCCAGGGAGGGATCCTCGTCCGGGAACGGCACCCTGGGGTGATGGGGCTCCATCAGGGGCTGGGGGAAGGTGACACCTGAGGGACATCTCCTGTTCCAGCTGGGAGAGGAGGCAGAGCAGGGAGGGGAGGAATCCAAGTGTGCATCCCTCAAACCTGACACTGAGGAATGATTTAAATCCCTACTCGTCCTTCAAAAATTTAAATGCTTATGGTGAATTTTTAAAAGTGCTTCCTGCCAAATCAACAGCAGGGTCTACGGCTTCTAGCAGCCTTCGTAAATGACATTCGAGCTCTACTCAATTATAATATTTCCATGTTTATTTACTAGATACAATGTTGCATGTTCATTGCTAAATTCAGAAAAAAATGTGATTTATAAATGTTTTCTGGGGCAGAATTGCTTAATATTTAATCCTCAGCGCTGACAACACCCTTTCCAGGGTATGAGATATACTGTTTGCAAATCTCAACACAAATCTAGCAAAACTAGTAAAAAAATAAATAAAAAAATTCCCAAATCTGCACTGTTTAAAGCATTCCACTTTAATAAAAACACTTTTCAAAAGATTCCCCTGTTTTCTTCCAAGTTCTAAAGACTGCAGGCTTTATTAAAATCTTCTTAAGGCTTTAAAAATCTGCATAGAATTTAATCGTGCAAATGAATGGAAGTTTGCAATATTTGTATCACAAAGATTTCTGTCAAAAACCCACAGTTGGAAATAACATGCTGTTTGTCGTGTAATTGTTACTATTCACTAAAGCAGAAAAAGCAAGTGCAGAGAGCTAAAGAACTGACAGCCTAGTCATTTAAAACTACAGGTTGTCTCCTGGATGACAATAGTTTTCCAAGTAGAGCCTAACCCATGCCGAGAAGTTGCTTGCTGGAAGTATATATAGGATAATATTTTAACACTTTAGTTGGAGAGAGATTTTTTTCATCGAAAAACAAGGAAATGTTACTCAGAAAATGTGGAAAATGCACGGATGGCATATTAACCTCTTTGTGTTTTGCTTCACAAGGTTTGTTTATGCCCAAGATCTAAATTCTAGATTAATTAGATTAATTATGGAAGTTGTTTTAAACCTGAGCTGTGAAGCAGTATAGAGGAATTTAGGAGAGACCAGTTTTATGTACTGGAAAACCTCTGTAACTTAATTTTTCTAGACAATAATCTCCCACCTATAAAATGAAGGTAATAATTCCTGCTTGTCTGTTAGGTAAAATTGGAACTGGGGAAAAAAATACTATTTTTATAAGATTGTGGGAATGGTTAAATGGCAGATGAAGTGACTGTTTTTTTAAACATAGGTAAGAAGAAATATGTGAATGTTTTCATTAAAATGCTGAGCATATGGCCCTTATTTTTTCATTTGATAATATTGAAATAACAATACTCCATAAAATCAGATACTTTGGCTGGCAGTATTACGACCTATGGCTTTCTATTAGCATAAGCATACCCTCAAACTGAATTTGCAGGCAAGTGTTCTCATCTGATTCACAGTGATTCTATTAAAACTGTTCAGGATTAGATCTAGTTGATCAGCGGTGGCTGAGTGGAATTAACATTTTTTATTGTAATTGGATAATTAATGGTTGAAGCTGGGATCTGCACAAAGGCAGCCGGATCCCCCACTGACACCCAGACAAAGGAAGGACCTGCAAGGGTGACTTCGTGTAGCTCAAAGGGAGTTTGAAGAGGTTTAACAAAACCTCAAACAATAGACCAGAGCTTTGGAAAATGCTATTCCTAGCATTGCAATGAAATTAAAAAAAAAAAAAAAAACAAAAAAACCAAAAACCAACAAACCACCTTCTTTGAATAGATGGGTTTGCTCTGCTCCGTGCTAACAAAGCACAGCGTATTAACAAATCCCTGGGGACGCTGCAGCAACTCCAGCTCCATTTGAAGGTACAAAATCAGGCGCATTCCTTTGCAAGAGGATTTGCAAAGCCCTCAGCAGTTTTGTCCCAACTGCTACTACTGTTTATTTTGTGTATTTGCTTTTCCTGCTTCATCCCATCCAGCTTCAGGCACTTAAATTAAACTCCTGGTCAGGAGGCAGGTTCTTGTCTTGGGTGCATTAAATTGTCCTCTGAAGGTGCTGATCTTTTCCTGTTGACCAGAGAGAAAGCTGGAGCTCCTACCTCGGGTGTGTCATTTCCAGTGACAGATCCAATCTTCCATGCCTTGCTCATGGTTATGCAGGTCAGAGGTTCTCGGAGAAATCTCTGTTTTATTCATGCAGCCCCTGTCGAAGTTTTCATTAGGTGTTGCTGTAAATGTAATTCTTGCTTCAAGTCCTGTTGGTGTCATTTGTGTTTAATTTCAGTGTTTTATGTGTCTTTGAATTTGGAACTCTGAAATTAATAGGTATTTTGGCACTGGCTTCAAGGGCAGCAGGGTGAGATCCTGTCCATCCTTTGAACTTTCAAGCCCCTTAAATATTAAACAAATAATTAACAGCACAAGAATAATGAAGGATAATTTTTTCTGACCATGAACAAGAGATTTTAATAAAGCTGGATTTGATGATAACTGCATTTTCCCCTCTGCATTTGGGCAAACACTGTCAAACTAGGCACAGGGAATTCAGTGGGGTACAAACAATTATGGACTTGGGTCTGTTTGGGAGGTACCCAAGGACGCTCTTGTCCTTCTTGGCCAGGTGTTGTTCACGGACTTAAATTTGGATTTCATCAATAAATGAATGAAATCTGCATAATATAGCCCCGTGCTGTGTGAGTAGTGCAAGTAGAATACTGTTTGTCACTTAGTTATGAAATATTTCAAATAGCAAAGGCTATTTCTAAAAGCTCTTTAAAGCCATATGTGTGTACATCAATCTGACTAAAGAACAGAGAGATACTGGCTAGCAAATAATTTTTTCTGTATAACATCAGACCTCACAGCAAAGTAAAAAGAAAAAAAAAATTACTGACATGTCTTCACTTATTACAAGTACAGAAAAAGTATTTCTATATAATTAATTCTGAAAGTAAGGTTTATATGTGTTACTAAAGACAAGACATTCATTCCCTGCTTTATTCTATATATTTCCTTGCTTTCAGCTAGTAATCTTTCTTTGAAATACCATGGAAACAAGCAAATATGCCTCATTAAATTTTCCTTGCAGGGAAGAAGAGGGAAAAAAGAAAAACAAAACAGAAAAAGCAGAGAATTTTTAAATCATGAAGTAGAAAAGAATAACATAGAAAGGGTGATTATATTGCTCTTCTTAATTCTTTCAGGCATAGCAGGATAATTTGCTGGGGAAAAAGCACTGCAACAACTTCTTGAATCCCCTCACTTCCAGCTGGACTGCTTTCCAGCTGAATACTGCGGTATTACTTCACATTTTACAGTCTTGCTCATCACTGTGAGATATGAATCACAGCTGATACCAAACAGTCCCTTACTGTAGCTAAAATAATGCTTTTAAAATTCTCTTTAAATGATTTTTAAAATATTCCTATAAAATCTTATTTTAAAATGCAAACTTTGCATAAATTAATATCTAGCTGACATTTTATGCATAGATATGTTTAGAACTATTTCCTTATTATCAAAAAGAGGACCAGATTTCCAATGAGACACCAGTAAATTCAGTAAAGCCATGCTGATGTACAGCAGTTGAGGATTGAGATAAGGAAAAGTTATTAAACCAGAATTTGCAAGTATACCCTTTAATAAGGGATTTAAAATTGCTTTGTACTTGGCAGCGATTTTAACTTTCAGCAGTATGCCTTGCTATGCCTTCACATGTCATTGAGATCCCAATGAATTGGTGGAAGATCCACACATCACTGTTGGAATCCCCCTCCATTTGCTCAAAACTTGTCCTGTAGCTTTAACTACGTCTGAGGGACATGTCTTGAAATTAAACTCCACTCTTCAGAATATCCCCACAATCTTAAAGTCAGCTTGGTAGCGAAAGGGATATTGATTTAGCTGAGTTAGTATTTTGCACCCTGAAATCTACTTTAACAGGAGAAAGATCAATAAATTACTTTCCCAGATCGGTCTGTGTTTTTATTTAGCTGGCGGGAGGTGTAATTCATTTCCCAACGTGTTAATTTCTAACAGGGCAAAAACAAAGGTCCTCAAGACCCCTTGACCCTGAGACAACTCCAAGCTACAGGGAGAAATAATTCCAGCTGCCAACCAGGGTGAGCCTGGAGGCAGCCGAGAACATCCAGAGGCAGAGAATGCCGGAACACCACAAGGACAGTGGGAACGAGCACATCCTACTGCTCCTTGAGCTCTTGTGTCTGGGTTGTGTCCCCATTCAGGACAGTCCTGGAGCACCCAGATCCCAGAGCTGGTTTCACCAGCCCTTGGAAAAATGCTGAGAAGGCCAGAGTTGGTGAATTAGGTGGGTGAGGGAGAGCCAGGCTTCATCCATGCATGGCCTTCCTCAGGATGGTGTCCACCTTCCCACCTCCAGAGAGGTGCCAGTTAAACACCATCCGAAGAGTTTTTCCCACTAAATGCCCCAATTTTTACCTATCTAGAGCAGATTTATGCAAGCAGCTCTATGATCCAGTTCCTGTATTAATCCCAGGCCATTTTCAGAGGAATACAGTGTGTGAGGGGTAGGTAACAGATTCAGCAAAAATGTACTGATGAACTAAATCTAGAAATTGATTTCCAATGAAAGGCTTAAAAAAACCTAACTAAAATTCCCTCCAGAGGATCAGAAAGTGTAACAGCATTAACCCTGTGCCAAGAAAAGTGATAGATCCTAAGGTGATTGCCTATTCGGGCAAAGAAATAAGTAATTTCAAAAAAAAATCTGCATTTTGAAAATAATTTGGTAAAGCATCTCAAGCTGTTCAGCCCTGCTGCAGCCACATTGCTAAAGGGAGATAAAGGCAATAATTGTCTCGGGTTTCCTGCCATGTCACTGCCTTTTTGCTGATCCACGAAATCCAAAATGCCATTGTCTCCAGGAGGGAAACAAATGCCTATAAAAACATTCTCAAGTGCCTGTAGACCAGGGGCCACTGTGGGTACTCCACAGCCCAACAGGTCTTTAAATAATTGGTCAAAAAAATATTGTGTGGGAGGTTTTTTACCCAGAAAATTATTCAGGTCTTACAATTCTGTTCCTATGACTGAAAATTACAGTTCTCTGAGGCAGAGAGAAAACTCATCTGTACCTTCAATGCAGGTTGTTCTTTCTGAAAGGCAAAGGTGTTAGTCTGAAGATTTTAATGGCAAAATGTGTTATTCTAGTTATCCGACTTCCTGCATGACAAATATCCCTTTATAACCCATGCTTTTAAGGTTGATATTTTTGGTTGAACTCAAGCACATCCTGGTGCTAAGGAGAGACTAGTGGGGAGACCTTTGCTCTTGATGGGAAAATTTGAAATGGTGGAAATGAAGAGAGGGTGAGACAGCTTCAGTTGGACAGAGAAGGTTTAGAGGCATCTTACCAAAGTATAGAAATTCCTAATGTGGGAGCAGGGAAGACAGAGCTGAACCTTTCTGTGATGTTCAGTGACAGGATAACAGGCAGAGAGCACAAATTCAAATACAGAAAATCCCATGTAAATTTATGAAAACCAGGTTTGTTGTATGGGTGGTCAAATACCAGAGAGATTGCCCGTGCTGCAAGTCCCTGGCCTTGGGGATATTCAAGTCCCATCAGGATTCAGCCCTGAACAAGCTGCTGCAGAAGACTCTTCTTTGAGCAGCGGTGTTGGACAAGATGCTCTCCAAAGGCCCTTTCCAATTTCAAGTCTTGTGTTCCTGTACCAAACACTTCTTCCTGTAATCTGATAACCAACAGCAAATAACATCTGATTACCCTCCAGAATAAAAATCGGCATTTATTTCCCATTTAATTTTATCTTCAATTTCTAGCTGTTGGATCTTGGCTCTTGTCTGGCCACTTGATTAGAGAGCTCTCTTCTGGCCGCTCTTTAGGTACTCTCAGATCAAGCCACCTGTTAACCTTCTTTCTGATAAGCCAAAGGGTATTTCCACAAATAAATATTCCATGTTCTTGGTTAAAATGGAAATTGAGCCCTTAATCTAGGCAATTTGCAGGAACAGGTACTTTACTGTCCAAGTGCAATCTGAACAGATTCTGACTGTTGAACTCACATCCCTCATTGTCTCTTGCAAATTGTAATGAGTCAAGATAAGAAAATGTAAAAAAAAAAAAAATCCCCAAAGCCACAAAACCCCCTCTCCCACCTAAAAATGACGCCTACTTTCAAAGCCAGCAAGAGATAATAAGTATTATATTAGATATATTGGAGTCTTTTTAAGATTCTGGCATGATGTACAGGTTACCTGGAAACCAGTCAGCACTGAAAAAGGTCTTAGGGGCCAAGTTGCAGAATCTACCTGGCCCATCTTTTGATTTTTATTTTTTTTTTAAATTTCATTTTTGGTAAGAAATATATTTGTATTGTTCCTGGCTGTCTAAAGTAATATAAACAAACAGTAATAATTTAAGATAATGGGTAAAGAAGAATATGCAACTGTAGGCTAATTGATTTGCCATTTTACACTAGAAACACACCATAGTAAAGCTACTGAAATCAGTGGTGCTATGCAACTTAAATACTTGAAAAATTCAGCACTGCATCAAGCCCAGTAGATGACTGCAACAAACATCCAGAAACGGGGTGATTCCTTTCGACTGTATACTGAGTTTTTCTCCTTATTTCTATCAAACATTCTTTTGTTTAAAGGGCTCTGGGTGCTAGAGAAAAAAAAGGTGCTTTGAAAATATATTTCATTTTAGCTGTAAACTGTGGTCAATTAGTGTTCATAGCAATGGGCTTCATGGCAAATCTGCAGTGTGCTGGTGATCAATGTCAGATGCAGAAGCCTGAGTGTCAGAGCTTTTCTCTGAGTTCATCCCCAGCTTCCAATCTCATTACTCAAACTCCATCTTGTGCTCTGAAATTTGAGGACTCATGCCATGAGCAATAAATACCACTTACCAAAGCAACGTTTAATCACTTTCCTCCATCAAATATTCTATATTGATTCTATTCGACTTTTTATTTCCTTTGCTTTTACTTAACCTTCACATAATCTCTGACATAACAAGAGTAACAATGAATGATTCAATGGTTAATCACAACCTTGCTCCCTATGCCAGGATCAGTGGGGTTTTTTGTTTCTCCTTATATTCTAATATGGTGGAAGGGATTTTTTTATGTGTTTACGGCTGTCTGTTGTTCCTGCACCTGTCTACTCCCCGCTGAAAATGAAGTTTATTGTTTTCTTAGTTTCTTTGTGCAAAAATCCAAGCTCAATTAGATTACCTTTTCAGAGAGGATGGAAGATATAAAAGTACAGCTGCTTAAGCAATTAGCAGAGCAGCACGACATGTGCCAGCCTAGAGCTGCTGGAAACTCACCTGGCTTCAGATGCCATTGTAAACTCAGAGCTTGGTTCGGAGCACTGGGAGGGACAGGACACACTGGAGCAGAATCAAACTTGCTGGTGAGCTCCGCTCCTTGACAGGAGTCACTTTTAAGCCCTTCATACTTAAAATAAATCTATTCCAACATTTGGGGCGAGGTTCATCTCCAGGCTAAGAAATGTAAATGCGAGTATTTGCATGTTGCTCTCTAAACGTTGCTGAGGTGGGTCTGTTTGCATCACTTTTGGAGCAGATCACGCCAGCATGACAGCCTGGAAAATTAAATATTCAGCTGACCTGCCTTTGTGTGTCTGGTTTTAGGTGAGCTGAACTGCACAGTGCATTTAGGAGGTGACAGCTGGAGACTAAACTGAATCGCCTCAAGGCATTTGAAATGGCATCAAACCTCCATATTAGGGGAGCTGAACACCCTTTTTGTTTGTTTGTTTGTTTCCTGGAATCAATCTTTCCTTGTTTCACTTGTATGGAACCTTTCTACATCCTTGGCATTAGCCTTAATCCAATTTTACCTTACACATCAGCGTTGATTACTTAATGCTGAGAATCATGGATAATCTAATACAGATTTTGTTATAGTAGATTCCCAAAGCCTCCTCTGGTTCAATAAGCACATTCACATGATGAAGATTATGATCTTCCCCAGCTACTTTGTTTCCTTTACTGGGGACTTGAACTTGCTTATGTAATTCCAGGAGAGATATTAACAATGTCCACAACTGAAAAGATAATAAATTTCATCATAAATCAATGAAGAAACTTTTGGGAGGAAAGCCATTCCCCTGTTTTCATTTTACAGAGAATGGAAAAGGACAGAGAGCAATTAATGAGCAGTGACACTTAGGAGATTTCCAGTTAGCCAGAAACTCAATTGAGTCCCTTGAAACCTGGTTCCCTGCCTCAGCCACCAGCCCATGCACTTCCTCAGACCTCTGCTCAGTTTCTCAGCAATAGCAACAATTAGAAAAAGCACAGAAATCACTTAATTAATCTCTATAGAATTTTTTGTTGTTCAGTAGGATGTGGCAGAGAAGACATGAGGAAAGAGCAAGCAAAAGTGAAGGAAGGAAAAACAGAGTAACTGAGAGTTTCAGGCAGTGGTCGAAGCTCTGGGGAACAGAGGTTAAGTCACTTCTTGGCATAATTTGCAGTAACTTGAGGTGAAAACCTCTTCAGGCAAAGTGAATATCCATGAATCTGACCTCCTCTGCTTTCGGGATAGACAGATTTGTATTTAGGGATAATCTTCTGCAAAAATGTGGTTTTTATGATAGTGCAGAGCAAAAAGAAAAAAAAAAAGGGGGGTGACAGGGGACTTAGAATAGTTTCTGTAACATGAAATTGGCATCTTCCATTTTCTTCACCACTGCTGATCTCCGCTTCCAGAGAAAGGATGAGTTTGCAGCAGCTCCCACACGTACTTGCTCTGAAGCTGTACCAGGTCATCTGCAGCTCTCAGCTAACAGATACATTTCACAGTGGCAGCCAAATAAAGGTCATTTGTCAGAGCACAGTGAGAGTGGGGTGATTACTAGGCCTTGATTACTACTGTAATACAAATAAAGAATATTAATAAGCTAAATTACATTCGGAGTCCTTTTACTGTAGCTTTGCAAGAAGGAAAAAAAAAAGCTGACTAGATTGTGAAGGCATTTCACTAATGGTTAATGAATATTTATTACTTTTGAAGAAGAAGACTGTGTCAGGATGCTGCATAGCCCTCTGTATAAATGGTTTATCCTTGCATTTTTCTCCCCATCAACTGCCTTCATCAAGGTCTGAAGGAAATATTTCTTTTCATTTCAGTCTGCACAGATAATACATGTTCTGTTTGGAAAGTCCTGAGAGGAAGCACAGCATTTCCAAACCCTGTGATAAAGCTGGTGAAAAATCCCAGAGGTTCCACTGTGGATTTGGACCATTTGAGACTGAGGACACTGGAAGGGAAAATGACATTCCCAGTGGTTCATTACATCTAGGGGTGGGTAGGGGCTGTGCTGGTTTTGGCTGATGTAGAGTTGATTTTCTTCACAGCAGCCAGTCAGGGGCTGGGTTTGGGCTTCGTCCTGGAAATGGTGTTGATATTGCAGGGATATTTTCATTATAACTGGGCAGATCTTACAGACACTCAAGGCCTTTCCTGCTCCTCACCCCATTCCACCAGTAAGGGGGCTGGGGGTACATTAGGAGTTGGGAGGGGACACAGCAGGAACAGCTGACCCTAACTGATCCCAGGGACATCCCAGACCATACAGGTCATGTGCAGTTCCTAAATCTTGGGGAGGAGAAAGAAAAGGGCAGGGAGGAAGAGGGGCAGGGGGCGTTTGGATGGATGGCATTTGCCTTCCTGAGTCACTGTCACATTTGATGGAGCCCCATTTTTCTGGGGATTGCTGAACACCCACTGCCCATGGGAGGTGGGGAACAAATTCCTTGTTTGGCTTTGCTTGTGCACAGCTTTTGCTTTACTTCTTAAACTGTCTGTACTTCAAACCGTGGGATTTTCTCACTTTTACCCTTCCAATTCTCCCCCACCTCAGGGCCTGAGTCAGCAGCTTTGTGGGGCTGAACTGGCTGGGGTTAAATTACAGCAGGGCAAAGAGGTCCTTTGCCATAGGCACCTTCAGGAATAATCAAAAAACTTATCAAATGAGCACATCCCTCCAGAACTCTCTCTTATAAATATTTTAGCAGAACAGGAAGAGTTGGTGACCCGTGATACCGTTTCATGGAACTAATAAACTGTCAAAAGGTGCTTTTTTTTACCCTTTCTGTAGGAATTAGGTTTCCAACTTCCAGTGACTCAATCGTTCTGGAGAACAGTCTTTTCTTACTATGTCTAGTTTGTCTTCTTGCATTCAATGTGTTATCTGATGATTTAGGGGAAAAAAGCCAAAAAAATACCAATAAGAAGGAGGGGCTGTACTGGTGACAGAAGCACTTTTTAAAGTTCCATTTTCAGGTTTAGAAGGAACTAACTTGGAGTCAGATGCTTTGCTTTAATTTCCCATGGCCTAAGTGGAAGGCAAATACAGCCCATAATAGTTTTGTTCATGCTTGTGTACTCGTTAATGTGCCTTTGTGTTAAAGGCAGAAGCGATGCAAGACTCACAGAAGTCCTTTTTTGTTATTGATCACGTATTTTTTAATCTTTCCCTTTTTTAAGACTTCATAAAAGGTTAGTGGTTTTTTTTCCTCCCCAGTTTACTTTAAAGCTGTCTGTAGAAAATGTTGATTTTTTTTTTTCCTGCTTGGGATTTCCAGGGACAGATTGAGATTTCTTTAATTAATATACTAAGGGAAAGAAACAGAATTAAATTTCTCTAGTTTAAACTTTAATAAACACCAGTTTATTAGATACTTCAAAACAACCACTCGTTGGTGTCTATTTCAACATTTTACTTTTCTGCATAACTGTCTGGTGCAGTTATGTCTAAACAGCAGCGATTTCCTGTGGCTCCTCGGCTTTCTTAGAGCGCCTTCCCGGATAGCAGGGCTGCCCAAAGCTGGCGTGACCCTAGTGCCCCGACTGTCCTTGGGGGGGGATGGTAGCACCAGGAGGGCTCAAGTGTGGCCCCACCAGTGGGAAGCTGGGTTGGGCGTAGAATAGGGGATGGCGAAAGACGTAGGAGTCCCAAAGACAAAAGGGGGGACTCTAGGTGTGAGCGTACTGCAGTTTATTACCACAGTGGGAACTCAGGGACCAGAGCCCCAAGCTGCTTGTGACACGGGGTTTTAAGGGGAATAAACAGCCAATCAGGTGAGGGTACAGGGGAGAAATTAAGGAGAGTCCAGGGTTACAGAGCCAATAACTTGGGGAATAAGGAGGAGAGAGTGAAGAATCAAGAGGGGAGAACAAATCACCAGCTGAATAATGGAGAACTTACTAGAACTTGGGGAGTATATAGAAATTAACTGACTACTGGGTATCCAATGAGGGGACTTGGGGGTAGGCTTGTCATAACTTGGGTTAAACTGTTGTGACGTCTGTTTCTGGGGGGAGCTCTTTAGTTTTGGGAGCCCTCCACCAGAACTCCTTTTCTTCGGTGGTACATTCTGGGGCTCTCAAGCCTTTATTATTTATACATACCACCCCAACAATTTCCCTTCTCATATAACCTTTTGTAGAAATCAGATCACTTGACATTATAAACCCAAGCAGTGAAAAAACAAGGTTCAAAGCCCAAGGAACTTAAATCCCTGTAGTGAATAAGGGAAGTGACCACTGGAATTTCATGTAAAGATGAAAATGTGGAGCTGCAGCATGCACATGCTCCAGGGAAGGCTGAATGTTTTTTTCAGGAGAAGTCATGTAGTAGAAACACACAATTTAGCATCAGTGTTTTCCACTGGAAAGGCCATTTGAGCACCTACTTCTGGTGTGCTGGATAGTCAGAATGGGCACCTAAATTGTCCAGGGACTGAGTGTACCCAGCTCCCATCCTGATGTTGCATCTGAGAGTCTTGGGGATCACAAGTCTTGGCCCTGACACCTCCTATGTCATCATTATTCATGCGTATTTGTAGTTTTTCTCTGAAGAGTTACTTACATGAACAGGTGGGTGCTGGCTGCAAAAAAAATTGTGACACCTCAGATCACCACAAAACAGATCTTAAGGATGATGCCTTTACCATCGAATTAGATGGTTTTTAATGCACTTAAAGGAATTTTATTTATTTTCAGTTTTGCTTGTCTTCCCGGACATGAAGGGTTGTATTGTACATAAGAGCATCCCCCTCCTGGTCTTCTAGTACACATTTACTCTC
Organism: Pomatostomus ruficeps; assembly: GCA_013400735.1. Classification (NCBI taxonomy): domain Eukaryota; kingdom Metazoa; phylum Chordata; class Aves; order Passeriformes; family Timaliidae; genus Pomatostomus; species Pomatostomus ruficeps. The sequence continues at coordinate 36,877 of VYZT01007343.1, read as the reverse complement.
TCAGGCTCGGTTCCAAAGATTTACTGAGGCTGACAGTTTGTATCCCGCACCCTAAGGTCCCTTGCCACGTTATATGGGCACAGAATGAAATATCAGTTCCAGAACACTCCAGTGTGTATTTTTTTAAGAGAAACAGGTCTTATGCAAAAATAAGAAGTTTTTGCAGTTTAGAAACTTTCCTACTGGCCCACTTATACCTGTGACCTTCTCAGTTTTTGTGAACACCGTAAGAACCTCGCTGGTTTTTAATTAAAAGTTTTTATGATACTGTATCCACTTCAATTATCCTCTACTTCTTGCCTTCATCCTTCCTTCCCAAAACCACCAAACAAACGCTCTCTTCCCACGACAGCTGGATATTGAGGGCATTTGTTGAGAGTATGTCTAAAGCTCTCTGTAGTCCCTGGAACTTTAGCACATGTTTAACTGCTGCACTAAATTGCATTGTATGGGTCTGATCCAAAGCCTATTGATGTCAAAGGAAGAAAAGCTCCCATTGACTTCAGTTGGATTTCGATCGGGCTTTTTTTAAGGGAAAATGATTATGCACTTTTACTTTTAAAAATTTATGATGAAAAGCATCAGCAAATAAAAATTTATGAATAGACTCCCACAAAACAAAAGTGTCAGGAGCTGAAATCGTGGGGCAGATGGGCTTTCAAGATCTGTCACTCCACCAGCATTGTACAGTTTAAAGGCACCGCATGTACTTGGTCTTCTGAGAGGGTGTGTGGACAAGAAACTGTTCTCATTCATTACGTTTTTAGTGAGAGAGATTTGATCTTGGAGCCAGGTGATGACTAGGACCTTTGCACAATGTTTTGTGTTCATCATTCATTGCATTGATATAATCCTGGTAAACTTTCTGAAAGAAGATTTTATGCCTTTAATGTACCGTGCATTTCTGTTCGAAACCAAGAAATTCCTAGTTAAGATTCCACCACATCTGAAGTTTAAAATAACATATATGCTAATAATGTTTCTTTCTCATATGCAGCTTTAGTTTTTTTTATAGAGTTAAATAAATGTAAAAGAGTTTTAAGATACAAATCCTCACTTGTATGAATGCATTAATGGCATAGAACTGTAAGGGCATGAAGCTCTGCCAGAAGAGAGTTAGTTTAGATGTTAGGTATAGACTCTTCTCCCAGAGGGTGGCTGGGCACTGGAATAGACCCCCAGGGCAGTGGTCACAGCACCAACCCTGACAGAGTTCAAGAAGCATTTGGACAACGCTCTCAGGCACAGGGTGTGACTCCTGGGCTGTGCTGCACAGGGCCAAGAGTTGGACGCAATGATCCTTGTGGGTCCTTCCAGTTCAGAACAATCGATGGTTCTGTGTTTCTCCAAATCAGAAGAGATAAGGCTGGCCAGCAGGAGAATTGGGAATGGAAGGTGCTTATCTTGAGCTTCATGCCCCAACTTCCTGAGAACATTGCCTCCTTTCTGTGTTTAACACAGCAATGCCTGCCTTCTTCTCATCTGATTTTAAACAGAACTGAAAGGCCCAGTTGTGGACTGTGAGTTAGGGTTGTTCCTGTGGGCAGGTCATGATACAACCCTGGTTATCTTTATCCTCCAACCATAAATATGATTGCACTCTTGGGCCTTAGCTAAACACTGAAAACCACACAGGATATGTGTGGAGCAAAGCATTTGCAGGCTGTACTTTTAAGATAAGAATGCCATTAAGTAAAAAAGGATCACCTGCACCACCACCAACAAATCAAACAAAAAGAGTCTGGGGAAGGACAATACCCATAGGCTGGAAAGCCAGTTTCACTGATGGAAGACATCTAAGGCTGTGGAGCTAGTGACAAAGTCTCTAAACATTGGCAGAAATTTTCTTTTCAAATTGCACCAGATAAAGAATTTTATTTGACTTGATTTTCCATGGAAAGAAACATTTTCATACACCTAAGTTGTGCACTAGCTGTTATCTTACCAAAAAATCTAAACTTGCCAAGAGTTTATTACCTATGCTTTTTACAATGTCAACTTTGGCTTCTTTTTGCTTGTTTTCTTTTGGAAACTTTCTTTTTAGAACATTTTTTAGCACAACTGATGAATTGTAGGAAGTTAGAGGGGATACAGGATAGTCTTATTTTTATAGACTAAAAATATTAAAGTAGTTGCATCTTAATGATAAATGTATCAATTCAAAGCCTATGCAATGTGATAGCTCAATAGACAGTGTTAGAACTGTGTGTGCAACAGGCCCTGTGAGAATTTGTCAAAGTGATGACATTTATATCCACGAGTATTGCAGACAAAGTTGAAAGAAACAAATAATTCTTGAAAAAAATATTTAAGTAATTTTTCATAGCCAAGAATTGGAAAACCATGGTGATCAGAGTTAAGGTTTCTATAGAATTTTTGATACTCATCTACATTTAGTAGTAGAGAGTATATGAACTACTAGAATATCTTCATCTGCTCATCATTTTAACGCTATTTTTTTCAAATTTATTTAATTCATTTTTTTTTTATTTTCCCATAATTGTCTGTGCCATGTTATTTTATTTATCATTCTTTAAATTAATCAAAGGAGCTGTTCCTGTCTAAATAACACACATATATGGATTTCTTCCCTCTTCATAAGACAGGGTAAGTTTTTTAATTCACTACAACACAAAATGTTATTTTCACTACATATTATAAACCCCTCCCTGGAATATAACATAATCTTGAATTCCCTTCAGCAGTTTCCAACATCCACATCAATCTTGTGTCAGAGAAAATATGACAGAATCAATATTGTGATGATAAACTGTAAAAAATTGCTTTTGTCTGGATTCAGTAGAAATCACAAGTGGTCTGATTCAGCATGGTAACCTTGGAACCAACTTCTTAAAATGAATAGGCTGTTCCAAAGTAAAACTAAGTCTGTGTTGGGTGGAAGTGAGTTTATTTCATTCTTTGTTATTAACCAACCTTTTTATTCTCTGGCCCTTATGCAGTCTCCCTTACTGGATGAAGATAATTTTTCCTGCTAGGTGGGTTAATTTGGGACTGTAACCGATACACTACAGCTAATCTCCAGCACAACACAAAATATTCAGCAGCATTCCATATGGAAATGCTCTGTATGGGCTTTGGAACGTGTTCCGACAAATATTGACATCCACTCTGGCTGAGATACAAGTGGGTGGCTTTCCTCTCTAAAACAAATAAAACCCAGTAGACTTGGAAGATGGGATATGACTCCTCCATTACTGACCTACCAGGAAATTGTTACTAACCAAGATTACCTGTTATTCATTCAAAAAAGAGACAAAATGAATAGAAGTTTCAGAACTTCCCCAGCTTTGTTTCCCTTCTCTGGACAGGCTCCAGCCCCTCAATGTCTTCCTGGTCATGAAGAGCCCCAAACTGACCCCAGGATTTGAGGCTCAACACGGTGTTCAAGTGTTTTGCTATCATACATCAAATGGTAGCGATGCAGATGGTTTATGCAGAACACATTCATAACAGAAAATATCTTTTGTGCTGAGATATTTACTTTTTGCTGATTAAAAAGTCTCTAAAATTAAAATCCTATCAAGGAATCAACCAAAAAATTTTGGTTGCAAAAGTGAAAACGCAGTATCCACAGCTCAATGCAAGGAAAGCCAAAGCTGAGAATTGATATTGCTGAGCACAGCTCCCTGTGCTGGTGTCTCCAGATCGCTCTCTCCGACGATACTGAAGGGGCTTTGATCCCCAGCTCTGTGCTGAGCTGTCAGGACAAAGACAATGTGCAGAACTGGGGCTGTTGTAACGATCCAGTCACTTGCATCTGCAGGGGAACCTGGGCATTTTGAACACTCTGCTGTCCACATGCTCTTAAAAGTGTCAGTCAGCGGTATAGATCTAGCCAAGCTACACACTGCTTGACAGCACAAGCCTGATTTGGGGAAAAAATAAATCCACAGAGCAAACAGATAGGGTAGAATTAATCTCTTTTACTTCCAGCTTTCAAAAAGTGATCTGTCTAGTGTAAACTAGTCCTCTAATTGCCTTCTAAAGTTAATGGAGAGAGAAAACATATTGACATTTCCTGTGTGACTCGGGATACATTATGCAATATGAGCTTGGTGGAAATGCTAGTTCAGGTCTTTTCTGTTCAAATGACGTTAGGTTATCTCCATCCAGAGATGATATGTAGCAAAGCCTCGTGTTTATTCTCTGAATGATTTACAAGACTTGATTTGTGCTGCTTCTGTTTTGCTTCTAAGTTATTTAAGGTGAATTAATCTCTCCTAATTTAGATGCCTCATACCTACAACTGAACTAGAAGCCCAGACTTCATTTAATGTTCCTACACAAATCCACATTTTTGCAACATGTTTACATGGCTTATTATAAAACATATTTTAGGATTAAAATGAACTTCTGAAACTCAGCAGTTTCTCCTCACTCATTAGAAATGAGAATAAATGCACAGCTCAGGTCGATAGAAGTGTCTGAAGTCAGATGAGATTAAACCCTCCTTTTAAGTTTGCCCTGTGCAATGGTCTAACCATTGCACTTCATGAACTGCTGACTTGGCCCATGACTTGTGTGACCAGCAGACAAAAAGAAGGGAAAATGAAAACGTCACTGAAGTCACTAAAGGATGACAGAAGGAAATTATATCACTTGCCTTTTAATAAAGAGTGACATTACGTGCTGACTCTTACCAGCTCTTTTTCGGGAATCAGTGCAGCATAATTTTTTCCTCTCTTCTTTCATATCACAGTTAACCTACATGCAAATAGGGAATAATCTAAAACTCTACAGAGACCTTGTGGTTATTTCACTGCTTGCACAGCCCTGACAGCTCGTGCTCTGGGACTTGCGTATTAGCAAGGTTAAGACAGTCTTTTCTTCCAAGGGTAAACGTGGACGCCAGCAGCCTGGAATCTCAGAAGATTCAAGAGAAGTCTGCAATGACGACAAAATGAAGGCACCTTGGACTAATATATTCCAGACCATTAACACTGTTTAGAGACCTGAGGAAATGACTTTATTGTGCTGATCTTAGATGGACTGGTGGAGCTACAAATCTTGGAAAGGGTAGAGAAGGCTTGAAAACTGGATTGAAATGTGAACAGGGAGCATTTAATCTACAATTCTGAGTTAAGTTTACTATGAAATGTAAGTGGACAAGAGAAAATCCCTCTAGAAGTACAAAAAATACCCAAGAAGTTGCTTAAATTAAAATCATAGAGTATCGTGAGTTGGAAGGGATCCACAGGGAGCAGTGAAGTTCAGGTCCTGGCCCTGCACAGAACAGCCCCCAAATTAGATTAGATTAATACATTAATTGACTGTAGAAGGATCTTAGGTCATGAAATGTGATGATAAACTCCTAGAAGGGTATGTCTGACAATGCAGTAACACCCATGTTTTTGATGAAGATATATGAGAAGGGTTTATCAGTAATTCTTGGAGACCACAGCTGCTAAATAGACACAACCCAATGGAAATTCATGTCCTGACACTGGGTTATTTGTAGCACTGGGTCAGGCCGGCCGACTAGGCCGAGTAGCCCCAAGGAGAGCCAAATAAGGACCACACCAAGACGGCAGACGGAGAGGGCAGAAAGAGAGCGAGGGCAGAACCCTCTGCCTTTATTTATATGTTTTTACAAATCACCGTGGATTGGAGGTAGAAATCACCACCTCTTAATTCCACTGGTCAAGCATCAATCAATCATATTTCTCCACCCAGTATACTGGAATTATAAACATGCATATAGTTTAGGAAAAGCATAGATAGTTGCTAAGAAACCATGGCCATGTTTACAGAAAAAGGATGAGAAAATGTTACAGAAAGAAAACACTGAGAAACTACAAAACTCAGGGCAACAGTTATTGACCTTGACAATCCTACACACAGCCTCGGATTTACATTCTAGGAGCCACCAGGAAACCAAGTGTGCTAATCCATTTGGGGAATGTTCACAATGCAGCCAAACACTGAGAGAGCTTCATAACAGGTCAGAGTTTGGAACTGTGATTCCTCATTCATGTGCATAGTGGGACTGAGGCGATCCATGACAGCTGACAGGGTTTTGTTAGGCAAGGGAATATGTGGTTCCTGCTTCGTTTTAGGTTTGGTGGATCTCACAGATCCCATATCAATCTCCCACTTGTGTTTAGCTGCCTCACAGAAAGCTACACACCATGGAGGTTCTCCCTGTGGGTTTGAGCTGCAGCACTGGGGAAGAAAGACTAATAAGCCAACAATGAACTAAAATAGAACATTTCCTGTGGAAATGCACAGCTCCTCCAACAGGGCATGCACACATCTCTGTGCTCAGTAATCTAAAAAATACAAGCTCAGTTTTATGGAAGTGTTGAGGTGACTTCAATTTACTTTTGGGTGTGAAAGAATGGATTAATTCCACAAGGTTTATGTGCTGCACCAGTTAATGAAATAGTTCTCGTGAACACGGATGGTCAGTAAAGAAAAAGCTTGAAAAGAAAAAAATCCTTTCAAATCCAAAGAGCATGAAAAACAAAGACTCGTGACAAAAGGAGAAAAACATAAAGTTTATCTGTAAGTGAAATACATGCAGGCACTACTGCAAGGGAATTTAAATGTGTATATAATGAGCAGCTACACATGCACAGAGGTAGCTGTCACACGCTATACAGTGTGCATAAAAGCTCCAACAAGTTGCAGGGTGTGAGGAACGGTTGCTTCTGGATCAGCGCGCAGTCATTTAGCGGTTCTCTCAAGCTGACAGCGCGCGCCGGGCCCGACACACATGAGTGCCCAAGAAGAGTGGCTCGGGATGTCAGCCTAGTGCACGTCAGTGAAACAAGAGTAGAGCAGAATCAAAACAAGTTAACAAACCAGTGGCGAGCTTGTTTCGGCTGCAATAACAGAACCACCGGCTGACCGAGGCTCTCTTTGTAAAACTTGTAAGGCTCTGTCAGTGACCTCGGAACCGCTGACCCACGGATGCTGGGTACAGTGAGGATGAAAGGGTTGCTTTTCATTCTCTAAATTCTTTTGTTTTGGGTTTTTTTTTTCCTTCTGAATTTCTAGGTATCTTGCACTCTGTTCTGAGGAGACTGAAATGCTGGCTATTGTTCTCCCTCAACCCTCACAATAAATCGTCCTTTGTTTGCTTGTGTTGGTTAAACACCATTCAAGCTCTGGGCTAACGAGCATTGTTGGGTAGTCACTTCTGATCATTTTAATGGTCCTTTTGAAGGCTTGGATTCATTTTGTGGTTTTAATGTTCTGTGTCTATGAGAAGATCAATTGTCTGCAATACCCTGGTTGTTAAATATGCATCAGCTACTATCACTGCCACCAGAAATCTTGACTGGACTGTTTTCATGGACAGGCTGGAGAGTGAGGCTATAGTTTAGTTTGATTAGCAGATAAAATTCTTTCAGAAAAGGAATATGAACAGGTCACTTTAAGGAAAATGGGCTATGAATTTCTTTTTTTTTGGTGGTTACCACTATGCACATCCTACCACCACAGCAAGGTAGGAATCAAAGCTGGAACCTGGTAGGGCTGTTTGGCTGGAAGGAACTTCCCTTCATGAATTGATGTTTGGAAATTAAATTTTCCCCATACCATTTTCTAAACAAACAATTTAATTTTCAGGGTGGACGGCTGTAACTATGCCTGGAGAAAAGGCACCTGAACCAGCTGTAAATTAAAACTGGTTTAATATCGAGTTCAGCATGGACTAACAGAGCTCTGGACGCCATAGGAATTGCAGCCAGCCCATGATGAGTTCTTCAACAGCAGAACTGCTGTAAACATCAGTTTGGCCACTTCAGAGCTATGTCAAGGATTAAATTGCAGTGCCACAGCGACCTCTAATTCAACTGATATATATTTCTAATATTTTCCTCTCCTGAGAATGTGCATTCCCTCTTCTCACTGCCAAAATGCTCCCTGGCCTGCCAGAAGCTCATTGCACAAGTCACAGTTGTTCAAATCAAGCCCTGATTTTGAATTTGAATTACTTAAATGTTTGGAAACTTACAGGGAACAGTCCCCATGACCCAAAGTTCTAACATACAATCAGCCGAGCATTCTGTCATATCCGGCTTCAAGGAATTTTAGAAGGGACAAACTAATTTAAAAATAATGTGCTGTGCATATATAATTTTAATGTTGAAAGCAGAAAATGCACAGGGAACATTGATCATATGGGAAACACTTTGTTTTAAGGTCTATTAAAGAGTTTAAAATTAAAAGGATTCTTATAAGTTCAGACTGATAGACACAATCACAAATACATCTTCACATCTGCTCCATTTTCACAACTGAATTAAGGAACATTTTCCCCCCAATGAGTTTAATTAACTTTAAGAACAAGCTAAATTAGTTTAAAAGGCAATTAAAATGCAAGCGTATAAATTGTAATTAAAACTGCATGCTGTTTATAGATATTTTTTTCTAAATATTTAAAGAAGATATTTTCCAAATGAAAAAACAGAAGTTCTACAGTCAGTAAATAATTCAGTTCAGAAAAATAAAAAGGGACTTTCTTACACATGTAGATTTAAAAAAAATCTAATTTGTTAGAAATTAATATTGCAGAAGATTGTATCAGCGTCCCACTGGAAAATAATGATAATTTGCTTTGCAGGTGTGTTTTTTCTTATGGTGAGGTGAAATTGGTTCACCATTTTATTGGGTTTGGGGACATCAGATTTATGGGGATGTGTTGTGTATGTCTGAGTCAGTTTTGCCTGAACTTTACTCCTGGCAGTGCTGGGTTAATGGTTGGACTCGCTGATCTTAGAGGCCTTTTATAACCCCAACGGTTCTCTGATTCTTGCTGCATTTGATGTAGTCAGTGTTTTGCACTCGGCACTTCTCTTTTTCCTTTACACCTTTTTTCCCTCCATCTTTGTTCATTATCTGGAGAAGTGTGGAATTACAGAATGTAGGTGACAGACAAATAGGTGCTGGGAGCCAGAGTGACCTCCTGTCTTTGGTCCTGAAGAAACCCTGGGACCCATGAAACACATCCTGGGTCACCAGGGAAATGGTAGGAGAGCGTTGTGGGTTTGTGAACTGCTGGAGCTGTCAGAGGTGAGAAACACTGTTTGTTACCTTCAAAGGCATTGTTTACCTGTTCCCATAAAAGGTAATACTGTGACACAGAATTGGTGATCGGGGCACACTGTGGTGAAGAGTTATTTCCTGTTTGTGTGATAGTATATGAGGATTTTTCACTGCATAATAAACGTCTTTGCACAGCACCATCTTGTGAAGTCCGCGGCCCCTCATCAATCAATGCAGAGAAGACTCCCTTATTGGTGTCCCCAAATCCATATTGTTAAGCCAACCAACTTCTAAGCTGTGTTTTTTCTCTCTTCTCTTCCCTTTGAGGAGCGCAGCTGATGTGAATGGAGCACACAATGGCCCTGTCCTCCTAAAGGGGTGTCCCGGTTCCCTTCCCAGCTCTGCACCTCCCATGGGGTCATCACACATCCTGTGCCCAAGAAAACCACTTCACCTCTCTGTGTTCGGTCATATTTTGGTGAATTGGCAGCTGCATCTCAGCTTGGAGCATTCCTGGGACAATCGGGGTATTGGCTCAGTCAGTCACGTCAGGCACCGCAGACAGAAATTACTACGAGTGGCAAAAATACCGTGAGTGAGAATGCATCTGACAGAACATGAATAATTGCATGAATATCCATTACAAAAATATGACACTCTGGGGATTTCTAAACATTTTCCTCAGACATCACATAACCTGGGGGGTTGTCTTTGAGTGAGTAATGGTGATCACAGACTGAAACGCTCTGTTATTTGTTCCCTCACAGCTTAATGTTGTCAAAAGAACATTCCTACTGAATGTATGGCAGACAGGATTCAAATACCACAGAAATGGGCTCACAAGTTGTTGATCCTCAGCTGCAGAGCTAAGAAATAAAATACATGTTTAATAAAGACCATATACAGTTCTGAGTTGGAATTTCAATGATCAATGTGAATAACTTGGTTTAGTTTTGATTTTTTTTCATGTTTCAAAATTAAAAATATGCTTAAGCAGTCTCACCTAAACTTTGTGCAACTACTGAGATAGATTTCTGACTACAATAAACTATATTTAGCCGAAGCCATTTTCATCTGAGAATAGTATTTTTATTGAAAATCAGAAATTTAAGTTGCAAGAGTACACTTAAAATACCTATCACAGTTCCCAATTTTTACAGCTTTAAGTGACTAAAGTTCTTGAAAGTGTAGGAGTTCCAAAGGATTTGAGACAGTTTAAAAATCTGTCATTTGTTAGCTTTCCAAAAGAAAGATACATGAGTATAAAGAACAAGATAACAGCACAAAAGGGCTTTGTAACTGCCAATGAAACAAACCTGAATATTTCACTAGAGATATAAATGTTATAGTTTTAAATAAAAAATGGATAGAAAATGAATGACTTGTTCTCTCTCTCTTCAAATTGGTGGATTTGAAGGGGTTAGTCTTGTTTCTAAATCCAGAGAATCTTTCTTGTTTGTCTTATATGATCAAAAAAAGATAAGAGCATTCAGGTGGAAAGATGTCTACTGTGTATAATAGGAATAGTTTGATTTTTCAGCACAACCCTCATTCATAGCAGGGATACTTCATAAGAAGCTTATGAAATTCTATTTTAATCCACCAGCCAATTTCCATTTGCAACTATTTGTGAAACAACACAAGCATTCCACCCGAGAGCTGGTTAAAAAAACCCCCTAAATACACCAAGCTAATTGTGACTGGGCTCTGATTTGAACTGATCTGCAGCTTGTGGGACTCGTCACCAGGAAGAATGTTAAACCTGGCCCATCTTTAATAAAACCAATCACTCAGGGCACGCATATGGACCACCAGGAAGGAAAAGTCCTGATTTTATCAGATTGTTGACAAGTTCCAGGACACGGAGAGAGAATCAAGCATGTTGCATTTGCTGTACCCCAGGGAAAACCCAGTGCAGGTGCCAGAAATAATGAAATGGTGCCAATAATATCATTTATGGCACCAGAAAAGAGGAAAGAGGTCTCACGTTTTAATGGGCTGTAGGGACAGAATTATATTCCTGCTTAATATCCAGTTTACTTTTGTTACCTGGATATTTGGACAGAAGTTATTGATGACATAATTGGCATTTTGTGAAGCATCAGGTATTGTGTATTGGCCAGCAGAACGAAACTGATAGCCTGAGGCACTTGCAACAATTTTCCTATCGGCAATGTTTCTTAGAGTATTAATTACTGTAATTAAATTAACAATAACCTATGGCTTTTGTTTATCATTATATCTCAGATATAATGGATATATCAGATATAAATGGCCTTGGGGAAGGCCTTTGGAATATCTCCTCAGTCTCATAACAGAAAGTTTACTACCACTGAAATGCTGTTTCCCTGTGTGGTTTACTGAAATAGATTTTTTTTTTCTTTTAAAATCAAGTTGTGAAATCTAGGGAATAAAAGAAAAAAGGAAAACCAAGGAGAAGAATTTTAAAGAAAATTATGTTAATTTATTATCTGTGATCAAATACAAAAAAGTTGGCAGGTTTTTTTTTTTTACATCTACAGCTTTATTTGTTTTCTTTTGCCCGTTAATTTCTTGTGTCCTGCGATATCGGTATTAACTTCATCCATTTATTTAAGATCTGTTAGGAAAGTAAGGATGGAGCAATGGTTCTACATTTCCAAGAGGGTGAAAATGTCAAATGTTCTAAAGTTGTCTCTTCTAGTTGCTGGAATATCTTTGCTTAGGGATTGGATTTTTTATTAGAGACCTTTTTTTTTTCACAGTGAGCTTGTAATTGTGAAAATAAAAATGTCCCCTTGACCTTCATCTGACAAAGTGAAAGTTTCAACAAAGACCTCAGAAAAGTGACATTAGAACACCTCTATAATAGTAAGCATGTATCCATTCATAATTGAGAGAAAACCTTCATTTATTCAGAGCCTTATTTAGAATCTCATTATCTTCTTCTAGCCTTTGATAATAGGGTCATGGGTTTCTAGAATACACTTTGAGTTTTCAAGTAAAATGCAAATTACCAGTGTGCTTTCTCTCACCATTCATGTGAACTTTATTCCTACAAGCACACCACAGCTTCCTAATCACGGCTGCTCCGTGCCCATAGAAGTTTTTATCCCATGTCAGTCCGGAGAATTGAACCAAAGGGCCCAAATGAAAGTCATTTAGGGGAAACAATTCCATTGATTCCCGCCAGCTTCAGGAGCGCGATCTTAAATCATCACATTTATGTACGGAATTTGCTGAGTACACACTGCAAAGAGACTCCTGGTAATAGAAGACAAATTGGCTCACGATTGTGGTGCTTTTTGTAGAATTAAAACCTTAGAGTGCCAATTATGTGTAAGAAGTGCTTCTTCCCTTGCAAAGCTTTAATTTGTCAAGTTAAATGGTTTTTCAAAAAAGAAAATAAATTTGCTTTTCATAGAGAAGCTTTGAACTCGGTGAGACCTAAAGAAGAGCTTATGTGCCCAGAAATCTGTCTATTTTTTTCCTGCTGTGTCAGTTGGGGTGATAAGAAATATTATCTCTCAAGACTTATTTGAAGAGCAACCACAATGTCATACAGGGGGGAACTAGGAATCTCCATCTATCCAGCTCTTTGAAGAGTAGATTATTTGCACTCCTCATGCACAGAGAGAAGATATTTTTTACAGTAAATAACTCACTAATCTAACATGTCAGGATCCAGTAGCTGGGAGCTGAAACCAGACAGATTCAGATTGGAAATAAGACATCCATTTTTAACAGTTAGGAAAAATTGCATCAGCTTCCAGAGTGAGATAGGTGTTTCAGATAGGAGGGATAAGTCACGCTCTCCTGATGGGTCTCTCTCTCTGGTTGTCGAGAGACCCCAGATAACCAGGGCAGATGTTTAACTTTCAGATGGATAAAACTAGGTGAGACAAATCTGAGTTTCTTAAATCGAGATAATATTCTGCGTGTTTCCTTATTGTGTAACAGCCACAGCAAACAACAGTTTAGCTGTAGAACTTTGGAAAATTGCTCTGGAATATTGCAGCAATTTTAATAACTGAGATAAGTGTAGAAGAATTAAAGGCCCCAAAGTATTTGACTGCATCTGTATAATGAAATGCATTCCGTTAGAAATGGGGATTACAGTCCTTATGATTTTTAAATCACTCTTCAGTTTACCTCTAGAACAGACCACATCAGATTTGCTAAATCAAATCATCTGAATGGTATTTGCATGACTGATTTCTAAAAGCATTAAATTGACAGAGAAGGGAGCATCAGTTATGCATTTAATACAGATTTGCTAACGATAGTGATGGTCACATGACTCTCAGATTGTGTACCACAGACATTGTTCATGATCTCACCACACTGATTACTGTTTTTTTTTTCTTCCAATGTTTCTTTTTCCGGGCATGTGGATGGAGAATATCACTGGGGCTCAGCAAATATACATATATGAACAATTATGTCAGACAGAAGGAAAATTCTCACAGGGTTTGGATGACTTCTGGCAAGGAATTTTGACTGAGACCTAAGAAGTTCCCTGTTTGGTTCCTATAACAGGAAGAAAATGCATACACTTGCATCTGCTTTATGAATGTTCTCTACACAGCTCACCCTAAACCACCCACGTAGGTACAAAACCATTTTGACCCATCTTACACCAATATCTTCTACATTAGAGGGTTCTTGGTTATAACATAGAAATTGTTTCATTATCAAGGGGTACAATTCAGTTCCCTCTCTCCCAGAAGAGGTTTCTTAACAGCCAGGTTAAAAAATCAGGCTCCACGCTATGTGCTGACTTCATGACTTGTTTCTTTGGTCAGTCGTATCCCAAATTTATGGCCTTGTGGTCGGAAAAGTGCCTTAGGAAATGGAAAATGTGTGTAGGAGACTTTCTAAATTTAAGAGAATTGCAGCTCCCAGTTTTGGCAGGTAACAATCTGGGCTGCATATATTTAAGGCCACTGAGAAAAAATTCTCTCCCTCTCTATCTTGCCAAGTGCCTAAACTCCGGAAAGGGATGGGAAGTCAGGTTAATATGCTATTAAGTGATGGCAAACAGCCTTTTCTCTAGGCTCAGCTGGCTCCTTATAGACAGCAAATTTTCTGTATTTATTGTATCAGGACAACTTGGATGATTGCACAAACCACAATTTTATTCACACATAAATATGATTATATATGTAACGTCCTTTATTTATTCATTTATTTATTTGTTGGTTTGTTTATTTATTTATTTAACTACAGAGCATTTGATATTCTCTACTTTGTCACCTGAAATCACCTTTTGTGTCTGGCTCCCTGATACTACAAGCTGCAAACCCAAGGCAGACTCTGAGCCTTTCCTTGTCTTCATTCTGCAGCCATGGAATAGAAATGTTGATCTGCTCATTTAGGGGTCAGTATTCTCCTAACAGGAATTGTCTCACAAGTTGTTTAGAAAATATCTCTCTAAGGTGGTTCTGGTTGCAGTTGTCTATAATGTAATTATAGAGGAGATTGTATTAAAATTATTATCAATTTGCATTTTCTAAACAAAGATGCTTGGACATATCCTGCTTTTCAGAGCATAGGGCTTCACAGCCACCTAAAAAATGTTAACACCTAAAATCAACAGTCTGTTTTTAATATTTAGGCATTACCAAGGCAAAAACCTTTATGAACAATAATATGTCCAAAAATAAATCTTCAAAGCCTGCTAAGATACTCAGAATGCTTTATCTTTCAGCCACTTAATTGATGTAGCCAAAGCCACAGTGATCAGCTGAAGCAAGGTTTGGAATAGTTTATTTCTATACGATTTTGCAAGCAGTCCCTACATTGACATTGAAGATCTGGTTATTAAAGCTTTGCAAGATGTGGAAGGATCATTGTAGGAGATTTCTGCTGTCTCTGTGGTGAGGACCTGGGCTGGACATGGAGATGCTTCCACAGTCAGTCACTTGCAGAAATGCCAAGTCCCTTCTTGAAGTAATTAGCAGGATAGGAATGGTTACATCCTCCCTCTGGTGTAAATGCTCTTTGGAGCATCTTTCATGTATTTAAAATACTAATATATAAGAAAACAGTACCCTCACAGTGTCACATGGAAAAAAATATGCATTTTTCCTCCAACAAAATAAAAATTTTATGAAAGTGTATTAAAATTGACTTTCAATGGGCTGAACAAGGTACAAATCACAGGGAACATCAGGATGTAATTACACACTTATAGAGAAGTCTACCATGAAGAGGAGAGGTTTTGTTGTAGTTTTTCCCCCCTGAAAAATGAAAATGACAAGCTCAAATTATGAAGTCTACTGTGCACAATCAAGTGTGAGGAAGTATCAGCTTACGAATCATTAACAGCCCCAGTTTCATGAACAGAGCATTATCAGCTCTGTGAGTCTGAACAAAGCAATTGTCAGCTGCCACCCTCTCTCAACTAGACAATTAAAAATTTCATGTAGTGCGAAGTGAAAAAGTGAGATCCAACTCAGCAATGCTCTCACCCAGCAGATGCAGAAAGATCTGTCACCCTGCCCCTTCCAGGGGACATGCCAGCATCAGCATTTAGGGGAGGGGCTGGGCAGAGCCACGAGTGTGGCCATGAGGACACCTGGGTGCTCCCCACGGGCTCGGGGAAGGTGATCCCGGGCAAACCCTGCCCTGCTGGCGAGGTGAGGGTGAAAGGAGTGGAGCAGAGGCAACATCTGCCTTGAACTCACGCCAGCTTGGAGAACATGGAAGGGTTCTGAGGCAGATGGGACTCATTTTAGTGCTGTTTTAAAAAAAAAGTAAGCAGCTTGTTGGGAAGATGTTCCTTGGTATCCTCGTTACCTGTGCAGCCCAGCAGAGCAGAGGAGCCCTGCAGCTGGTGAGCCTCACTCTTCCGTGGGCATGCGGTGTGGATAAATGCATTTGCAGCTGCACTGCTGTTGTATTTCCTTGAATGGATTGTCTTTCAGCCTTCCTGCTAGGGGAAAAAGGCTCTCTGTGCTGCTTAATCCCCTAAAATATCAAAGCACAGCACCGAGCAGGATCTAGGCCTTACCTTACTGCGTTCAAGTTTATCCATCTGTGAAATTAGTATAATAGCATTGTTCTGCCTCACAGGGATATTGTGCGTCTGCTTGTTTCTAAAGTGATGCTCCAGGCATGTTTTGAAATGCTTTCAGTTTCCAAAGTGCTTTGTTGGCCTTGGACAATAAAAAGAATGTGTTAACTTGGAGTGGCAAAGACAATGGATTCCTGCACTGGGCTGTGAGAAAAAGCATGATGTGAGTCAGGGGCTGAGTGGGACCTGGGAAAGCTTCTTTTGGCTGCTGCAGGGGACCACTGACAGAGAATCAAAGAATCAAAGAATGGTTTGGATTGAAAGAGTCATTAGAGATCATCTCATCCCACTCCTGCCATGGGCAGGGACATTTTCCATTAGACCAGGTTGCTCCAAGCCCAATCCAGCCTTGAACACTTCCCAGGATGGGGCAGTCACAGTTTCTCTGGACAAACTGTTCCAGTGCTTCATGACCCTCACCACAGAGGATTTCTTGCTAATGTCTGATCTAACCCTGCCCTCTGCCATTTTAAACCCATTTCAGCCCCACTGCTGTTCTCATCTCACATTTTGTGCAGCACTATGGGCCTTTGCAGGGGAAGTCGTAGGTCTCTAGACCTTCCCTTTTCTTGTGTAAAAACACTTCGAAGACCCTTAGGAAGCAGGCTCATTAAGCTGAATGCTGAATGGAGAATTAAAAGTATTTTGGCAGCCATCACTGCAGGAGGGTGTGTTAAAAAACAACCAGCCTTTGAGAGACCCCAAGATCAACACAAAGAATTTTTTTTTCCAATTGAAAAAATAGGTTGGAACCCACCTGTCACACAGTGAGCTGACTCTATGAGTCAGCCTCATTTCCTGATAAGTGTTTTATGTTACCAGCATTCAGTTACACTGGAAGTTATTTAGGGCAGAATGGATGTTTATGCCTGCGAAAGTTTAGTGCAGCGAGACATTTGTTCCGAAGCTACTGGAAGATGAATAATGGCGCTAATAACAATAACATATTTAAATCAGAACGTGCATTTGTTCATTTGTATTCTTAGATCTCTGATCATTGCTTCTTGAGAGCTTCTTGCTCCGTATTTTTCCTTAATGGAACCGCATTCCTCAGACAGGCTGCTCTGAAGGCTGTTTACTTAATAAGTGAGTTGCCTGACTGAGTCAGAGCTGAGGGAGAGAAGGAGAGAGAGAAAACACCAGCCAGCTGAAAAGCTAGGAGAAAGCAGAAGAGAAAGATGGTTTTGTAACCCATATCTCCCTTCGGGCTATTCATGCAAAATTGTTTATTTCATTTCTGCAAAACTGGGTCTCCCTTTTTCGGAATGACATTTCTGCTGATTTCAAGGTATTTATAGCATGCAGACATTCTGTTTGATTCACTCTGTGTTCCTTATTGACACAATAATGCTGATCTCCTCGGTATTCAGTGTAAGAACCACCTGTGGGTTTCTCTTTGAACGTTGGGGAGCTCAGTATCAATAACCTCAGCCTTTGACAAGTGATGAGTCTCTCCCCTTCTTGAAAGACAAGCTCCAGTGTAAAAACAAATCAGATTTTCAGAACTACAGAACTAATTCTCTTTGTTTTCCATCTTGGTTTCAGTGTTGTTTTGCATTTTCATCCTTTTTTTTTTGTGGATGGCAAGAAGCAGAAGCTAATCTTTTACCAAATAAAAATTGATTCTTGCATAACAGGACTCCTGGAGCTAGGCGTGTTGGAATAAAAAGAAAAGCAAATTCTGAGCCTGATGAGCAACAGCAGCATCATATCATTAAATTCATGTCAGCTGAGAGTTTGAAGTAATATTTCAAAGGAACCGAAAGTTTCTAAGAGATCGAGTTCTATTAATGAAAACAATTAGATGTTTATGTATCATTTGTGTCTAGGAGAACATGAGGGACACAAGCAATTTCCTAGGAGATATGAGCTGCAGGGTTTTTAAAGATTTTAGCTAAGAGTAATATACTGCTGTAGCTGTATAACCATCTCCAAAAACCAGACCTTGTGTCATTTTTCAAATGGAAGTTTAATGGCTTTGATGATTTATCCTTCAAACCTTAGATTCTCAGCTTAATCATAATTTTGTATTTAATTCTAGTCAGTTCCAAAGACTGCAAGTGAACCCTCATGCTGGAGAGTCAGTCCCACTAATTAGTACCCACTGAGTGCCCAGCTTTAAATTGGTTAAAACTATTTTTGGAGTGTCTTGTGTCTGTTTTCCAAGCCTGTTTTGCCTTACATACTTTTGGGTTTTTTTTTAGTACCAAGCTAAACAAAGAACCATTAGAATTTTAAACTGTGCTTTTAGTTTGAGATTCACTCCCTTTATTTGGGGTGGCTTATTAAATTAGGGATTAAGATATAAATACAATTCACACAAATACTGCTTACAGAACAAGTCTGACACTGTGCACAGGCAGTAAAGGAAAAACGTGGTCTGAGTAGTCAGAGCAATTTTAACAATTCCAATGACTAAAAATTGTCCTTTTGTTGCAGGGTCCTGAGAATTTTCCATTCTTCACTTTAGGCTTCCTTGACATTACAGCTGTTTTATGTGAATTTTTCCATATTCTTTTTTATCCTCAAAAATCTGAGGACAACCATCTTCGACTGTAGATTAATCATTTAATATATTGCTTTTATTTTACCTGGATTAGTGGTAAAGCCATATTTGCTGAACTGAAGTGTATTAATCAGATCTCTGGGAACTTTTTTTTTTTTTTTGCCTGCAGGTTCTGCATATTTAAATTTCATTTGCTCTCTGAGAAACCTGTCAAAGTCTTTTATTATATCTTTAACATCCTTTCACTCAAATTAAATATATTCCATTATATCTTCAGTGAAGTAGAAATACTCTGAGACTTGCTCAAGTTTTAATGGAACGTTTTTAACACTATATCTAATGCCAAAAAATGGTTTAAGTAACAGATTTTTTCTTTTTTAGTAGTAAAAATAGCAACTGGAATGATAAATTCTTGATTGTCCAATAGGGTTAATTTAAAAGTTTTCTTCTCATGAGGCATGAGTCCTAGATCTCTGAAAATAATTTCAAACTTATATCCCAAATTCCTAAACGCTTGGACAGAGCAGCAGATGATGAAAATTAAAACTCTGATGTTTAAATGATTTGTTTAAATTAGGTTCTAAATATGCTATTACTGCATTTAAAAATGAGCATCTGGAGAATGCACCAGACTTTCTTTCATTGCTC
The DNA here is from genome assembly GCA_013400735.1 of Pomatostomus ruficeps. NCBI lineage: Eukaryota > Metazoa > Chordata > Aves > Passeriformes > Timaliidae > Pomatostomus > Pomatostomus ruficeps. The sequence goes on along the minus strand of VYZT01007343.1, from coordinate 17,654 downwards.
ATATCTTTCAGTTTTTATAACCTGATGTTTGTCTCTCACAGCTGATCAGAAGTATTAGGGATCATCAAAAAAGGGATTTTTAAAAAGCTGAAAAAACTCTGTTCTTCTCTATATTATCCCTTTAATTAAAATATTTACTAGCAAAGCTACCAAAATCAATATGAAATTATAGATATTTCATACACTCCACACAGGCTTTCAAAAAATGCATTTCCTTAATATTCTGGGAATATTCATTAGCTTTGTGATAACTATTAATTCCATATGAAATTCTTAAAATAAGAAAGAGAAAATTATCTACATAACAGACATATTTCCATGTAAAGAGAACAACCATGTCAAGATGTGTGTTTGTTTCAGCACTGTATTTGTCATTTGGTGCCCAGTGACAGGAGCACAGGCGATGGGCACAAAACCAAAGCTCAGGATGTTCCCACCGGACATAGGAAATAATTCTTAATGGAGAGGGTAACCAAGCTCTGGTAGAGGTTGCCCAGAGAGGTCATCCCTACCCTGGAGATGTTCAAAAGTTGTCTGGACATGGTCCTGGGTCACTGGCTCCAGGTGGCCCTGCTTGAGCAGGGGGTTTGGACCAATTGTCCTCCCAAGGTCCCTCCCAAACGGAGCCACTCTGTGATTCCTTTGGTGTGGTACTACAGAATAAACCAATCAGATCTTGTGCCTCCATTCAAGCAGTGCAAAGCAAAGCAAAATGCTCAGAAGAGTCCATTGATCTTGGATGCAATCATAGAATGAGAAATCTGAAGAATCACAGAAGGGTTTGAGTCGGAAGAAACTTCAAAGATCATCTGGTTCCAAGACAAATGTCATGGGCAGGGGAACTTCCCACTATCCCAGGTTGCTCCAAGCCCCGTCCAACCTGGCCTTGGACACTTTCAGGGATGGGGCAGCTTCTCTGGGCACCCCCTGCCAGGGCCTCCCCACCCTCACAGTAAAGATTTCTTACTGATTTCTCACTAATATCCAATCTAAACATGCTGTCTTTCCCTTCAAAGCCAAAGCTTTTTGCCTTTTGGAAGCTTTCTCTGTATCTTTGGTATTAAAGAGGACAAATAAAAATTTCATTATATGTAGGCTCTATTCTGGCTAAGTCTCTATAAGCAAAGAGTGCCTGACTTTCCCAAGAGTTTCTTTGTGCCCTGCCGAGGATCACACAGACATTTCATGGCAGAGCCAACACGAACATAGAAAGACCTGTTTCAGAATCCACCACGTGTCTAAATTATACTTTATTGTGGTAATTTTGTAATGCTGCTGCTTCAGCTTCGCTTTGTACTTCAATGAACTCCTCAACATTTTACACTGGGACATTTTATTTATGACCTCTTTCTTCAAACCTTCTCACCTCCCTGCAAGCAACTTCCGCGTGTTAATCCTTACAGTGAGATGAGACAGTCCTGCCCCAAGAACAGGGGCACAGGGGGCTGTGGGCTGGAGGCACAGTGATGTCTCCTGAGCTGCCAGAATGATGAGCATTTAGGGACCTCTCTGTGGTGCTTCGAGAGGTGGTGTGTCCAGGAGACACACTCACAGCATCAATGTGTTATCTCTCTACCTGAGGCANTAACCCCCCGTGCCGGTGCTTCCCCGGCGCGACCCCGGTGCTGAATAAATCATCTGGGAAAGCCCCTCCGCTTGACTCTCCTTCTTTGGCACGCCTGTACCATCGGTGGATGAGGTGAACCCCTACAGGAACTTCGCCAGCCCACCCATGCCTTGGAGCAGCCCGGACAGTCCCCAAAACTGCGGACGGACGCTCGGTGCCCCCATGGAACGCACCGCAGCAGGTAGGAGATAAAAAAGCAGGACAGTTGTAAAGAAAATCTTCAGCCTTGCTGGTCTCCAAACCTTTGTCAGCTCACTGTCTGGCAGGGAGGAATTCATCGGGATTTCACATTCCACGAGTGGGATTCATCTCACCTAGCATTAGACATGGAAGTGTGACTTATCAAAGCCTGTTAGTCACTCGGGAATAAAAGGCTGAGTTTTTCTGAAAATAAAGAAATAGAAGGCAATTCCAGAAGGCAATTTAGACAAGTGCTCAGGGTAGCTGGGATGAATCACACACTGGAAATGCCCATTTCCCTCCATTCAGAGAGGAGGCAGCTGAATGACTGCTCCAGAAGTCTCCATGTGAGCTGGGCACCCTTGACTCCCTTCAAAGACAATGGAGCAAAATAGGCCCCTTTTCAATGCAATTCATGCAGCCAAGAGCACGCAGATGATTCAGAGCCCATGTGTGCTGTTCCTCAATGACTGAGCAGGAGCCTGGGGAGACTCGTCAAAGCGCTCTGTGCTGCAACGTTTCATTCACTTAATGAATCCCACCAGGACTCTTGCCATGAATTGGGCCTGGAATTATCCTATTTTTCCTTTTTTTTTTCTTTTTTTTTTTGATCACATAAGAAGATTGTCGTTCAGCTAAAGATGAAATCCAGAGTTCCCAGATCCTAAAGGGGCATCTCAATACATTGTGTGTTGTCTTCAATTTGCTTTGCTCTTCTTCAAGTCCTACTGCTGCTATCTCACAGGATTCATTCCTTTTCACCCTGTGACCTCAGGAATCTTGTGCTTTCAGCAGCCATTCCCATTTCCTCCCTAATCCTGTCCTCCTGCACATCCTGACTCCTCTTTCAGCTCTGTTATTCACCCACTCTGTATCTCACTGGTTTAAATTCACTGAGATTTTCTGGTCTATTCCACTTTGATCCTGTTGCTGATTTGAGCAAATCCTTATCCACGTTTCTTTCCTGTTTCCTCCTCCCCTCTTGCACCAGTTGCCATTAAATCACGACCTATATCTCAGAGCTCATAATCTAGAAATAAAACGTAGGTACAGGAGGCTGAGACTACCCCTGTTTCCATATGGCATGCACCATCCAAACCAGAAGGGTCTTTATTTGCACCACAGAACACCCAAACTTTGGCAGTAGAACTACTGAAATAATTCCCAAAATGTATGATGTGAATAAAACGAAATAAATTAATAAACCTTAAATATGCTGAAAATTGGCTTATTTCCTCCAGAAACAAATGATTGTAGTTGGTTTTTCCTCAGACATATAAGATATATATATATCTGGAAATATTTGAACTACAACCGTCACATCTCTCTCCTCTATTATGCACAGAAGAATAATTTGCAGTTCTACATTTTCACTCATAGGTGGCGATAGAAAATTGATATATTATTTACCATGCTTTTGCTTAAAGATGCTCCACAGAGACTACAGAAAGCATAATGAACTTTTCTAGACATTTGAAGTGATGGATTTTTCGTGTTTTGTGCACTAGGACATTTGTAGAAGGTCATTTTAAATTATGCCTGCACATCAAACATACCTGTGTGCACCTCTCCAGACAAATATGCAGGAAGAAGTCAGCC
>VYZT01007342.1:986-12816 GCA_013400735.1 Pomatostomus ruficeps | reverse complement strand
TGTGTGCTGTGGTGCCAGTGTCATGGTTAGGAACACACTTTGGGCTCATTGGCGTGTGCTGTGGTGCCAGTGACACAGTTATCCCAGCTTTGGGGCAGTGGCCTGTGCTGTGGTGCCAGCGACACGCTTACCCCATGGCGTTTCCCGGTGTTCCCCGTGGCAGGAGCTGCACCCGGACGAGATCGACACGGACTCTGCGTACATTCTGTTCTACGAGCAGCAGGGGGTGGACTATGCCCAGTTCCTGCCCAAGATCGACGGCAAGAAGATGGCAGACACGAGCAGCATGGACGAGGACTTCGAGTCCGACTACAAGAAGTACTGCGTGCTGCAGTGAGCCCGCCGTGCCCGAGGCCCGCGGCAGCTCCTGGCTGTCCCTGTCCCCCTGGGAGCTGAAAGCACAATGCGAACCCCCTGTCCGAGCAGTTCCTACCTGATAGCGTCACAGTTTTGTTCTGTTTTCTCACTACATGCTCCAGGCGTTGCTGGTGTCGGGCGTCCGAGACTGCCGCTGGCCTTTCAAATCCAATGGTTTGAGAAAAGCCGACTTAGGACCAAAAAAAAAGAGCTAAATTAAACATCCAAAAAAAAGAGCTAAACCGAGTAGGGGAGAGTTTACCAACTGTTCTAACACCCCCCTGAGGCTCTCGTTAGGTTTAAGGTAATGGGGAAAAACAATTTGTAGTGTTGTCCTCGGACAGCATGATCTTGCTACCTCCTTTTTCCTGCAGTTTTATTGCATTTTGTTGGCAAAACAGGGAAGGCGAGAGAAGGAAAAGTGCACAAGCGGAAACAGTTCTTGTCGTGGGGAAGTTTCCGGTTTTGCCACCACTAACGTGTGTCAGTTGCTTTCTTTCTGTGTGTCGGGAGCACAACCAAATCATCCTTTGAGAGAAGAGATTCATTTCTACACTTGAATGGTTTATGATCCTTGTGTTTTCTCCGCCTGTTGGCTGTGCGGATCAACGTGTTTCAGGAATGGCTTTTCTGCCTGAAGAGCGCCGGCTCGAACCTTTTTTTTTTTGTTTTTTCGAGCTGCCTCGAGAAGAAACTTCAGGTTGGAGAGAGTAGTTGTGATTACACTCACGGTGTCTTAAAAAAAGTGCACATTGCACAGAAACGTTCCCAGCTTTTGGAAGGAGAGAGATGCTTGAGCCGATGTTTCATGACTGGCGTTGCTTTTTGAAATTTGCACTTTTGAGGATGCGTAAGATGATTCAGTTGGAACCCACAGTTTGTTTGTTTTTTGTTGTTGTAGTTGTCGTTGCTGTTGTTGTAAGGGCTCTGGCGTGAATGGCTGTGAATTTCCACTGTGTATTTCCAAGGCAGAAGCTGTGGCTGGCAGGTAGCTGGCGTAGCATTCATGGACGGAGGTTTTTCATTTTACTGGTTTCTCAATTCACTTTCTTGTTTTCGAAATTTGGTTGCCTTTTCAAATTTCCTTTTTTTTTTTTTTTTTGGTAATTTTTTTGTTGTTGTTACAACGGGTTATGCAAATACTTGCAATTAAAGCAGACTTGCTTTCCATGCTCTGGAATTCAAGGGGCTCCTTGCACGAGGGGAAGTGTGACCGAGTCTTAGCAGAGACTGGAAAAAAATAAAAATAAAGTCGGGTTTTTTTGGAGCAGGCATTTCTTCAAACATTTTCAGTGTTAAACTGTTTGCATATCTGAACGGAGATAAAAAAAATTTTTCACTCTTTTGGCCTTTTGTTCTTGAGCTGAGTTTTTCAAAGCAGCTTATTAATTTTGTCATCCCCAGTTCTCCGGAGTTTTGTGCCCTCGCTAACAGAACTGTTACTGACGTGCTTCTCGTTTGGGTTCACGTTGGGGTGTTTGACAGCAATGCCAAACCTCTGTGGGCCGATATTCCCAGGAGGATGTGGGGTTGATCCATGGCAGAAATGAGCTCAGCTCCGGCTGGCCCTGCCCGTGGAGCTCGTGCCTCTCTGGGGACAGCAGATCTGTCCCAAAAACCGCTCCTGTCTCACCCGTCAGCTGTGGCTCCTTATCCTCCACGGGCTTTTATCTTTATGAAGTGCTCTGAACACTGAGCCTGAAGAAAAGCAAACGCGACTTGTGATTTTCTAGGTTAGAAGCTTTTTTCAACACCCACTCGTCTACTCCTCCCCTCCGCAGACTCCATGAAAAGTGAAAGATTTTCGACTGATTTACTTTAAAATGTTTTATTTAAGCAGGTAGCACAATCTACTAATGTTATTTGATCTTCTGTGTTTGTTACATTGGTTGTAATTAATTTTTTTTTTTAAATTAAATTAATTCAAGGATTAGCGGTAAATTTATTAAGTTAACTATTAACGACGTTCACTTTGTAAATTATTGTATAAAACTTATTGACAATGCACTGACTTTAGAAAGACGTTAATGTACATAAACCGCCCTGTAAATAAAATAGTGTTGATGTACTGGAATATGAGCTGTATTAAAACAAAGGTATCGGTAATTGTATATGGAGTGAACCTGTTTATCTGTAACTATATTATTCAAACAAATTAAATACCGTGGATGCAGACGAAGTGTCGCTCCTTGTCAGATAATTTTTAACGGCTGTTTTCCTGCTTCGAAGCTTCCACGGAGCTCGGGTGCCTGTGGCGGTCCCGGAGCGTGGGCGAGCATCCAGCAATTCTCCGCAGCTCCTTCTCTGTTTACAGAAGGTAAGCTGGCTGGTTTGGGGATGGTGCTGATAACACACACTGCTTGAAAAGAATCCCTTGCAGCACGGAACGATCCCTGCGCACAGGAAGGTTTTGCTCCGGTGTCTTTGTCCGAGGAGCTGAAGGTTCCTGATGTCCAGTCCTGTGCCCGAAGTGTCCCTGTGACGCCTTGGAGAGGCTCCCTGGAACAGAGGCCAGACAGGATAAAGAGAATAAAATGGAGATTTATTGACAAGATTCACAGAAAAAAATGGGGATTTATTGACAAGATTGAGAGAATAAAATGGGATTTATTGACAAGATTCACAGAATAAAATGGAGATTTATGAATAAAATGGGGATTTATTGACAAGATTCACAGAAAAAAATGGGGATTTATTGACAAGATTCACAGAAAAAAATGGGGATTTATTGACAAGATTCAGAGAATAAAATGGGCATTTATTGACAAGATTCACAGAAAAAAATGGAGATTTATGAATAAAATGGGGATTTATTGACAAGATTGAGAGAATAAAATGGGGATTTATTGACAAGATTCAGAGAATAAAATGGGCATTTATTGACAAGATTCAGAGAATAAAATGGGGATTTATTTCAATAGGGACACCTCGGGCAGTCAGAGCCTCTCCGGGAGAGGCCACACCCAAGATGGACCCCGGGGCACGAGTTTGCTGCACTTGGATCAGTTTGGATCCATTCCCAGATCAGGGTTCATTCCCCAGTGACAATTTCAGGGGATGATGGAATTGAGCCCAAGTCTGTCCCCACTTTTAGAGGCTCCGTTTCCATCTTTGGGGGCCTGGGCCAACGAGGTGTCCTTGAGTGCAGCTTGGAGAGGATTTGTTGTGTCTGAGCAGGATGGGAGAACAGGAGCTCCCAGCCCGTGGGGAGTGCGAGAGTCACACACTAAAGCAGCGCAGGGGCTGGAAAATATAAAAGCTGAATTTTAAGGCATCAGCTGCTGAGCCAGGGCTGTTTGCTCCCGTCGCTGGTGCTGGGACAGGGCTGGGACAGCCCTGGGCACTCCCAGCGCTGCTTTGCCAAGGAGGAAGCGGCTGTGGCGGAGTTGGCAGGAGCTGCTGTCAGGGGCACGCACCACCTCGGCCTCGAGGGTTCCCAGCGGCTCTGCGGTGCTGTTTAGCTGGAAATGAACCATTGTTCGTGTTCGGTGGCCCTTGGAGATGTGAATGGGTGTTTATCCGAGGATCTGCACGCACCAGCATCCCCGCGGTGATGGCTCTGGAAGTGAAGGCACCTCTGGCTGTCGGTGCAGCGCTGAGGGGTGGCACGTCCCCGTCCCAGTCACCTCCCCTGCCTGGGGCTCACTTCTCAGAGCACTGCTCATTCTTACCGAGTGTGGTCACCCCACGGGGTCACTGGGGTCACCTGGGCATTCTCAGCATTGAAAATTTAATTTTAATATAAAGAATATGGGCTGCAGTTGTTCCTATCATGAACTTTCTTCTGTGAAGGCTTTGAGGTGTTGGAAATGCAGTTTGAAAAGATGAAAAACTCTCAATATCGAGGCTGTTCACGGGTGCTGCTGTTGGGGTGAAGCTCCCATTGATTCAGGAGTGCAGCAGGGCCAGGAGGAGGTGAAGGGGTCACATCCCTGCCCAGACCTGTTTGCTGCTGCTGAACCCCTTTTGCTCCCCTGCTCAGGGGGTGCAGGACTCGGAGGGCTCAGGAGTGAGCAGAGCCGGTTTTGTGAGAGGGGAGCAGTGGGAAATGAGCTGTGCTGGGATTTTCCTCGGTACCTTGGCGTCTGTGCAGTGCTGGAAGGAGCTGTCCTGCCCTGGGCCTGGGCACTCCTCCTGCACACCTGGGGTGGATTTTGGTGCTGCTGCTGGGAGGGAGGGGAAGGAAGGACACAGGGACAGCCAAACCCTCTTATTCCTGCAGAGAGAGGGGAGGGAAGGACGCACCAACCCCTGCAGGGCCTTGCTGCCCCCAGGAGCGACCCCTGTCCCTCCCTGAGGCTGCAATCCCAGCTCCAGAGGTGCTTCCCATCCTGATCCGAGTGTGGGATACCCCCTGGAGCTGCTGCTCCCTCCTGAGTGCAGCCCCTGCTCCATCCTGATCCCAGTGTGGGATCCCTTTAGGAGCTGCTGCTCCATCCTGAGCCCAGTGTGGGATCCCTCCTGAGCTCCTGATCCGAGTGTGGGATCCCTCCTGGAGCTGCTGCTCCCTCCTGATCCGAGTGTGGGATCCCTTTAGGAACTGCTGCTCCATCCTGAGCCCAGTGTGGGATCCCTCCTGAGCTGCTGCTCCCTCCTGATCCGAGTGTGGGATCCCTTTAGGAACTGCTGCTCCATCCTGATCCCAGTGTGGGATCCCTTTAGGAGCTGCTGCTCCATCCTGAGCCCAGTGTGGGATCCCTCCTGAGCTCCTGCTCCCTCCTGGTGCGAGTTCGGGATCCCTCCTGAGNATCCTGACCCCAGTGTGGGATCCCTCCTGGAGCTTCCTCATCCTGACTGGAGTGTGGGATCCCTCCTGGAGCTGCTGCTCCATCCTGATCCCAGTGTGGGATCCCCCCTGGAGCTGCTGCTCCCTCCTGATCCGAGTGTGGGATCCCTCCTGGAGGCTCCCCATCCTGATCCCAGTGTGGGATCGCTCCTGGAGGCTCCCCATCCTGATCCCAGTGTGGGATCCCTCCTGAGCTGCTGCTCCATCCTGATCCCAGTGTGGAATCTCTCCTGGAACTGCTGCTCCATCCTGACCCGAGTGTGGGATCCCTCCTGGAGCTGCTGCTCCATCCTGAGTGCCCCCCCTGCCCTCCCTGGGCTGCCACACCAGCCTCTATCCCTGTTTTCCCCCATAAACACCAAAATCTCCCGGATTTCTCCTTTGTCCGTGGCCGCGTCCTGAGAACGTGCCGGGCTCCAGGCACGGCCGCTGGCCCGGGGCCCGGAGCATCCACGTAGATATTAATTACATTAATTATCCCTTTTGTTAGCCTTTTTCCCTCAGGTCCAGTAAATTGAAGCGAGAAGTGAGTAGAACGCAGTCATCCACGCCGGCTGATTTATCGTTTCAGGAAAATAAAAACCTGTCAGGAGCTCGGGAGATTGTGCCTTTTGTTTTGGGACAAGCCTCCGGCTTCCTCGGCCGTGTGTAAAAGATTTCCTGTTTGTGGGAATGAAAAGCAACGTTTGATAAGGTCCCCTCAGCAAAATGAGTCACGGAGGGAGAAAATAGATCAAGGATGCTTCTAGATTCGAGAGAAACTAAATTTCCCTGGGAGTTGTGAGTACAGAAAACCAATGAGGAAATCTCACGGCAAAATACAACTTTTATTTCTGTTTAGGGTCATTTCTGATGGCTGAACCTCACCAAACTTTTAGCAGCGCGTTTAAAACCCGTGCTGAGAGCACAGAGGTGTCCCCAGCTGGGCCTCGAGCTGCTTTGGGTGGTCAGAGTTCATGCACTTCCCTCCCCTGCAAAAAAAAATTAATAAAAATAAACAGCAGCAGATGCTCCAGAGCCTTTGTCAGGGTGTTTGTGTGAGCTGGTGGCAGCACAGGACTCCGTGTACTCTGATATTTTTTATCTCAGTGCTGCTGAATTTTTTTTTTTTCCAGCGTTAGGTTTTTATTGGGTGCAAAGTCCAGGGCTGAAGCGGCTGAGGGAGCTGCGGCGTGAGCTGATTGTTGGGTGAATTTTGGAAATGCTGTCCCCAAACTGCTGTGGGCGTTCTCAGAGCTGTTCCTCAGCTCTGGGAGAGGTGAAAATCCTGAGTTTTCCCCTCATCCTGAACACGGGAAGCACAGGGAGCTCCTGGCGCCCTCACCAAGGAATTATTTTGCACGGAACTATAGAATCACAAATTCCTTCTGATTCTTCTCCAGCTTCTTATTCCCCCAAAGTATCTTGCACTTTTTATTGTCTTTGCACCCTGAATTTAGGAGATTTTGGTCAAACTGAGGTTGAAGAAGGGAAAAAAATAAATTGGAGAGGTGCTGGATTATGTGCTGTGTTTGGAGTCAGTGAAAAGGTTTGAGGCACCAGGTTTGGCTCAGTCTTAACCTCACAGAAAAGTTTGTGCAGGAATTGCTGCTTTTTTGTCTAATGTGGTTTAAAATTCGCTGAAATGTGAGGTAGAAAGCAGAGTTTTGAGTTAAATCTTCTGCATGTTTGGCATGCAATGGGGTTGGGCTTCCCTTAATGCAGCGTTTTGTTGGGAAAAATATTTCTGTGTCTTAAAAACAAACCTGGGCATTCCAAGGTTGGTTGGGAGCTGGACAACAGCGAAGGGAAGCTGCTGCTGCTGCTGCTGCTGCTGCACCAGGATCCAGCAGCTCCAGTGCCAAATCCCAGCTCACCCCCGGAGTTTGTGCTGTGGGGTTTGGAGCAGGGACACCGTGCAGGGACCAGGGGGAGCACAGAGCGCGGGTTGTGAGGCTGGGCCCTCCTCCAGGGCTCTGGGGACACCAGGGGACCTGAGGGGCTTGGCGTAATTAATTGAGGCTCCCCCTGCACCCCTGGCAGTGCCCATGGGGGGCTTGGAGCAGCCTGGGATGGTGGAAGTGTCCCTGCCATGTGATGAGGATGTTGAAGTTCCCAACCCAAACCAGTCTGGGGTTCCAGGGGAGGAGGAAGGGCTCAGAGTGGGGTGGATGAATCCCTGTGGTGCAGCTCTGACATTTGGGGACACTGAGCAGGAGCCGGAGGAGGGTCCTGCAGCCGAGAGGGAGAGGAACACCCAGAGCTGTGCTGGCAGGGGCAGAGCTGGTAAATTTGGGATGTGCTGACCCTGCTCAACTCAGGCCTGTCAGGAACAGGCAGCCCAGGGGAACTGCAGAGCCCAGGGCTGAACGGGCTCGGTGCTGGAGCTCCGGCTCAGCAGCTCCCGCAGGGATTGAACCCCTGGCTCAGCAGCTCCTGCAGGGATCTAATCGGTGCCTCAGTGCTGGAGCTCCAGCTCAGCAGCTCCTGCAGGGATTGAACCCCTGGCTCAGGGCTGGAGCTCTGGCCCAGCAGCTCCCGCAAGGATTTAACCCAGGGCTCAGCAGCTCCTGCAGGGATTTCATCGATGCCTCAGTGCTCCTGCAGGGATTGAACCCCTGGCTCAGTGCTGGAGCTCCAGCTCAGCAGCTCCTGCAGGGATTTCATCGATGCCTCAGTGCTCCTGCAGGGATTGAACCCCTGGCTCAGTTCTGGAGCTCTGGCTCAGCAGCTCCTGCAGGGATTTAACCCAAGGCTCAGTTTTGGAGCTCCGGCAGGGATCGAAGCCTTTGCTCAGTTCTGGAGCTCCGGCCCAGCAGCTCCTGCAGGGATTTCATCGGTGCCTCAGTTCCAGAGCTTTGTGCTGAGAGTCCCCAGCAAACAGAACACAAAAGCTGATGAATTTTTGTTCCACGACGCTTTCCTTTTGCCGTGGAATAAACCCCCTTTCCAAGCCATTCCTGTGGTGTCCCAGCCTCCTCGGAGGGGCAGGACAGGATCCCCCGCAGGAAGGGCCGGGTGCTGGCGCTGGGCTGGGCTGGCGAGCGTGACCTTGCTGGGCAGCAAACACACGGGCAGTGTTTGCTCGCCGTGTGGCCGGCCCGTTTCATCTCATTTTCGATTATATAAACGTTCCTGTTTAGCAGACGCACGCCAGGAATAAACCTTGGCGCCCACGGGCTCTTGGAGCCCAACATTTCAGTGCTAACAAAGAGATTCGGGGTGGGAGCTGCTGGATCAAGGGCTGGCAGCAAATCAGAGGGGCAGCTCGGCCAGGGGATGTGAGCGAGGATGTCACACGGGGTGTTTAAACCTCCTTCCAATTCTTTTTTTTTTTCCTTTAAGCGATCATGAATGAATTATGAGCTAGGAGGGGATTTTTTTCAGCGTGTGTGTTTTCAAAAGTGGCTTGTTTAAAGAATTAAATTTAGATTTTAGCATAATCCAGAGATCTCGGTGGTAAACTAGAGCAGTTGAAGGAGCAAGAATTAAGAGTGACCTGAAGAACGATCAAAATCTCTGGTTGAACTGATTTAACTGGCATCAAACCTCTGCTTGTCATTTCAAATTTCCTTCCGTGCGAGTGGCGGGCGCGGTAACGCAGCAAAAAACCAAACTGAGTGCGAGGAAGAGCTCGAATAAATAAAATCCACCGGGGGCTGATGAAAGGGCGGCGAGGGGCAGAGCACAAACGTGAATTTCCCCTCTGAATATATTTCAGCGCCTTTGGCCGCCGGGCTTTGATGTCGCGGGGCACAAAGGGAATTCTGCCGTGCCCGAGCTCCGCGTTCCAGGTGATAAATCTGTAACTTCACCTTTTTTTTGTGTCTCGTTGAATGACCTCGCAAAAATAAACGCGGCGAGGCCGAGGCGAGCGGGATCGGCGCTGGAAAAGCTGCCACGGCCGCAACCTGAGCTCTGATCCCTGCGATTGCTCCGGCCCGCTTTCTAAAACCGCTTTTGCTGTGTGCTCAAAAGGAAAAGAAAAAAAGAGAAAAAATAGAGGGAAAATGGGGACAAAGAAGGTTTTTTTTTGTTTGTTTTTTGGGGTTTTTTTAGCTGGGTTCTCTGTCTTAAAATGCAGCTGTGAAGTGCTTTAGTGGGGAAATGCTGCGCGGCTTACCTGCCTGAAGAACGAGTTTAAAGTCATCAAATATCAAAATATATTTTATCCACTAATTCATTTTCATGGAAAGTTGATTTTTTAAGGGTTTTTTGCCCCCTAAAAGTGTCATCCTTAATTTATTTTGCATCAAAATGACCATTTAAGATCCTCATAATGTTTTTATTCTGTTTCCCGCAGAACTAATTTAATAATATATATATAAAAAAATAGATTATAACTCTAATTGAATCCATAAAAATATCTTCCCACGAAACGTCCTCGCTTTGGGCGGAAGGGAAGCTGCAGGTTTTTTGTCTCGCGCCGGGACAATCATTTATTTTGGTGCCGATGGCGGGGGACATTTCGGACTCGTGCGCACAATGGTCCCACCGACAGCGCCGGCTCCTGTTTGTGTGTTTTGCTTAAAATAAAAGCTGACTCCGAGGGAAGGCATGGGAGGAAGAAGGGCCGGGTTTGTTTGGGGTTTATTTTGGCCGCCCGTGCGGGTTGCTCAGCTGGGCCACCGCCGGCGCAATTCCCACTCCCGGCTTGGCCACCAGAATTCCGATAATTCCTGAGCAGGATCCCTCCTGGTGCTGACAATCCCTTCCAGCCAAAAAAAAACTTCCCAGCAATTTTGCTGCTCAGGATTTCCAGCGATTTTGCTGCTCACCTGTGTTATTTTTATTTTCTGCCTATCCACAGTTGTGCTGTGCTTTATCTTTAATCTTTTTTATCTTTAATCTTTTTTACCTTTAATCTTTTTTATCTTTACTTTATTCCCTTTGGTAGGGCCCTAATGGAGTTCTTTAATTTCAGATTTTTGCTCTTTTCATCCAATCTTTGCCATTTCCTGGTTATTCCCTGGCTGTGCATCCCCGGGAGCAGCTGGGAAAGCTGAATTTTGCTGTCATTGGGAACAATTCTGTTTTACCGCCCGGGAGAGAAGTGTTTTGTGTAAAGCCACGAACCCCCGGCTGCGGGATCACCCCGCACCCTGCCCGGGTGATTTATTTGCGGTTTCATCTCGGCATCAGCGCAATCAGCAAACTGTAAATCCTCCCCGCCTTCCTCTCCCTCTCGTAAACTCCTCCTCGCCACCCCCGAGCTGCAAACCCGGGGAAGGGCGGGGGCACCCCGAAGGTGATTCCACTTGCTGGGAAGGGATAAATTTATTTCTGCGAGGCCATAAAAAAATTGAGATAACCCAGGGGTGGGTCACGGGGAAACAAACCCCATTAACCGGTGTCAGCTGCGTGGATTTCTGCTGCGCCAATCCCGGTCCGAGCTCTGGAATTCTCAGTTATTAACAGATAAAAACCAATAAAACAACCCCAAATTATTACCTTTATGATACAACTTTAAATTCAAATTGCGTTCCACGGCAAGGAGGGAAATACTTCCCAAAGGTGTTCCAATTAATCGCTGCGGTTAATTACCCCCGTAATTTGACTTGTGTGACTAATTACAACCAGGTTGTGGCGGTGTGCGTGGATTTATCGCTGATATTGAATTGGTTATTTTGGGGGGAATGCATTTAAACCTCAATGAAAGCTGCACCTTCTCGTTCCCAGATGTGTGGAAGGAGCTGAATGTTCAGGAGTTTGGAAGTTTGGAGGGGACCAGGAGGGACAATTGTCCTGGCTGAGGTCACCGTGGCCCTGCTGTGCCGCAGTTTCGCCGCCTTTCCCACAGGTACACACGATTCCCCACGAAATCCTGCATTTCCCTTCCTTAAAATTATAATTTACAAACGATTTTCTGCCGCTCAGAGCATTTTCCGCAGCCTCCTCGGTTCCCAGGTCACTCGTTTCTCTGTCACTTTTGTCTCTATCAAAAAGATCTCTTTTAACTCAACCAAAATTCTGATTTTTCCCAGCTCCATTTCTGGGATAACAGAACCATTGAGGCCAGAGGAGATCCTCGAATCCCCCTGGGATTTTTGGGGTGCTGCTCCTGGCCAATGGGCTCGCCGTCCCATCGATAAAAATAAATCGATAAAAATAAATCCCACCTGGGATTGATTGAACTCCACTTTACTAAACCCCCAAACCAGCCTGGTTTTAGAGTTTAGTAAAGTTTGAGAGGCTTCTCTGTATCCCTGTTTTATTTTTTTTTTGCCCGTAGGTTGATGAATGATTTTTTACCCGGATTTTTTACCCAGATTTTTTACCCGGATTTTTTACCCGGATTTTTTTAATCAGATTTTTTTAATCAGATTTTTTACCCGGATTTTTTACCCGGATTTTTTACCCAGATTTTTTACCCAGATTTTTTACCCGGATTTTTTTACCCAGATTTTTTTAATCAGATTTTTTACCCGGATTTTTTACCCAGATTTTTTTAATCAGATTTTTTACCCAGATTTTTTACCCAGATTTTTTTAACCCAGATTTTTTACCCAGATTTTTAAAATCAGATTTTTTACCTGGATTTTTTACCCGGATTTTTTTAATCTGATTTTTTTACACTGATTTTTTTACCCGGATTTTTTACCGGGATTTTTTACCTGGATATTTTACCCAGATTTTTTACCCGGATTTTTTTACCTGGATTTTTTACCCCGACTTTTTACCCAGATTTTTTACCCAGATTTTTTACCC
>VYZT01007340.1:0-49034 GCA_013400735.1 Pomatostomus ruficeps | reverse complement strand
TTCCTCCTAAGCTCACTGCCACAAAACATATTTAAGAAACTGATCATAAATACATTTTAAGCAAAATAGCAAACAACTGAAAATTTTACCAAGCTAGTGAGAAAAGGAAAACATATTTTTGGGGACATATTTCTAGATCAAAGTCCCATAAAGAAAATGTTATGAGAAATGTCTCTCTTCTAAGACATCAATACCTCATTTCCTTTGTTAGCTCCCAGTGTGGTGCTTTTCTAATTGCAAGCTAAATGTAGAGAGCAAACAGATGAATTAAATACTCCTGTTATTCCAAGTCAGTTAGGTCCCACTGGGTGAATCCAGAATCCATACACACTCTTAGGATTGTTTTAATTACTTTTTTAAATTAAATGCCCAAAATGCTTAATGAGGGAGTTTGATACTTAGCATTTTGCCTGTCCAGTTCAATGCCATCTCTACAGACTCCTAACCCTTCAGATACAGTCCTTTTGCATATTGCTAACAGAGAAGTACTGTGCAATCATTACTTCACTTATTGTATATATTAGTCATAATAAAGATTGAGGGAATTGGTTTTTCCTAATACTTCAGCTCTGTTTTAATTTAATCTCTTTATTGTTTCAGTTCACTTCCTCCATACCTTCCCAAAAACAATATGCAAATTTGTGCCACAACTGCAGTTATGACAATTGTAAGGAAAGCCAGCATTATCTGTTTACCTAGGTGAGCGAGCTTTACTCACTTTGTCTGTCCTTCTAGAAGTACTTATTCCAAAGCATGTATAAATAATGGAAGAGGAACAGTTTGCTGATTTAAAACAATGGCAGGTTGGTCAGTTTGCAAACTGAGATCTGAAAAGTTATCTATAGCTGCCTAATTTTGAAGCATATTCTGAGGTACTTCAACATGGAATTATCCATTGAATCACATATTTCAGATCAGATCTGTGAGTGCTATTTCCCTACCTGAGCATTTCAGAGATATTGCAGGCCCTTCATTTTTCTTCCTATTTTTCACAGTTCCAGTTTCTTTACTGGCATGTGACATAGACACGTGTTTGTTGGATACTTATGTAGTTGATTAATTCTGCATATGTTGACATACAAGAATGTGAGCATTACGATATCCATGAAGTATATTGAGACATTTAAGCTAAACTAATTATATTTTTTCTGTGTTGCATTCATGACGCATGCGTAAAGTGAAAGATCAATGAACAGGAAGGAACCTGATGTTTTCCAAGCTTCAGGAAGGAATTTAGACTTGAAGCAAGTCCAGGAAAAAAAAGTCACAAGTGTTAGAATCACCAGTTTGCAATTCAATTACTACAGATCAGCAAACTGTTTGGAATTTTTTTAATACATGATTACTATTCAGTGTTCAGAACTCTAGTTTTTCTGTTTAAAAGAGCAGTAAATTTAGGGCTAATGATGTGCAAATAATGTGTGATATTTTTCCATTTTCTAAAAATTTATTTATTATAATAAAGCACTGAATTTTCCTGTGTCTTTTGTCAGATACTGATATTAATGCTACTAATTTGCCTTAATGGGAATATTGGCAATTGTCAGTTTACAAAGAGATTTAAATCTACGAATAAACACCAAATGTGTTAGATACAAATGGCATGTACCTAAGAAGGGCTGCTGAAAAACTGTTGGTTTTATTTAGTTTCCAAGGAAATCCATGGCCTTTGTGGCAATAAAATAAAAAATACTATTGAGACCATACTTGTTGAATATGACATTTGCCAGGAATGTATTTTACAGAGACCCTAGGCTCCTAAAAAAATTACAAAATATTTTATCTAAAAGTTTTCCGTATTCACTATTGAATTTGTGGATACATATTAACACCACAAATAGAAGCAAGTAAGCATGGATTAGTATGTTGAACCAAATTTCTGTTGTGGATTAAAAGTATGTTGTTATAATGTAAATGCTAATTGACATTTAATTTGTCCATTAGTAATGTCGCTAAATCTCTTCTTCCTCATTAAATGGCAGAGCATGCTAAACATAAACAGGAAAGATTAAAAAAAAAAAAAACCAAAACCTGATCTTTGAGCAGGCTAGAAAGCATAAAATCGTTATGTATTACATGAAATACAATTATATGTGTTACATAACATGGTACTAATTTTTGAAACAAGTGCCAGTTTGATGTTTTCTTTAATAGTGACAGAATCAGTCCAAAGGTATTAAAATGCAAGTAACATTATAAGTTAATTTCTCCCTAGCCAGGAAGTGCAAGATTTTGGGTTGAAACCATAACCACATGGGCGGTGTGCAGTACAACAATATATCATTCCAAGATCACAAAAAGTACTGAAATATAAATGTGCAGAATTGCTACCACTGCCCCAAAAGAGAAAACATCTTGCAGTAGTGTGGATATCTTTCAGTCCTCACCAGCCGGAACAGGGCAGAAAATTCCTAATTCTGCAACAGAAACACAGCTGGGTTGTTGCATTCTTCTGGTTTTGGCTAAGCTGCTTTGTAACCCCAAAAAGGAAAAGCAGCATATAAAGGCACTACCTAACATTTGTGTAACCCTCAACCCAAAACATTAGGGAAATTTTTCTCATTTCAGCCCTTGCTGATTAGAAGGAATGCAATGCTTTTAAATCCAAAATGTGGTATTAACTGAATAATCTTTAACATGAAACAGAGGAGAAATATTTAATATAATTTCATATATTACCTTACACAGGTTTTTTTGTTCCTGCCTGTATAATATGCAAAATACATGTTCATGAACCGCTTTATGAACCGCTGCTTTAAGCCATCACTGATTGACATCTATAAAATAATATATGCCTTGGTAAAAAAATCTATTCTACTGCACAAAAATTATAATTTGTTTAAAAGTAAGTTTCACTGTACAATTGTGGCTGTAAAGCACATTCACAATCAGATTAGTGAAAGGCATGGTTCAGCCTTTCATCCTTTGGTTACAGTAGATTTGCTGATGTCATATCAAAAGGCTTATTTGCAATCCTATTTTCTAGTTTTAATTACTTATGTAGACCAGAGAACAATGATACATTTGATACAAATTCACTCCCTACAGTATTAATTCAGCCATTTCCTTTTGGTACTTTATGTTTTATATAACAAATGCAAAATTATGTTGCACTGGCTGTTACCTGTATTCAAAATGGAATGTTAATGGAAATAATTCTGCAGTTTTAAGTATATTCTCTTGAAAAATCTGAATTAAACTTTTTTTTTTTTCTCAGCACACAGGTAGCAGCAGATTCAAATTAGGAAATTCTGATCCCTTTACAACACTTTCAGACATGACAGTTTTCTTCTTAACTCTCAGCAAAAATTAACTGGAGGCACCATTCCATTGTCTATATTCTAAACAGTACAATAATGAAAACCACGTTACCCAAGAGTTAACTCTACATGCTAGCTCTTCCTAAGCCATCTGTGCTAAAATTTTCCCTTTATTTTGAGCTTGCAAGTAACTGGGGAAGCAAACATACAAAATTGAGGTTCTCATGCGAGCACAAGAAACCTAAATACCCCAGCCATGAAATCATTGTGGGAGAGATCCAAAGCTGGACATTTTCACCCTTAAAAAAACCCCAAACGAAACTATGTCAATTGTGTGGCTGAGGTTTATTAGGCATGGCAACAGTTTATCAATAGTGGCACAAAAATGACCATTTTACTGTGACAAAATGAATAGCAAGCTTCTGTTTTACGTATTACTAGTCTTTCCTACTCTTTCCTTTCTCACTCCTTGTGCACATCACTGGTTAGCATGATCAGCCTCCCGAGCTCCACAGATGGTCCTGCTGTACTTCAGGGACATTTTGTCATGTTTACAGATGTGTTCTTTAGAGCGCTGCAGAGAGTTACACTGAGCACAGTTGTGCAGCTGAGTCTTCTGCTGTCCCCACAGAGAGGCAGATGGATGATATTCCTCTTGCTGTCAGGGTTTAGTCTTCCTTGGGAAGACTTCTGGGCAAACAGCCCAGAACAGCAGCAATCCGGGGATGAGCTACACAGGACAAGGCAAACTTGGAAAAGGACGTGTTGCCTATGCCACGGAACGCTGAAGCCTGACCTGTCCCTGCTGTGTGCTGACACCGTACAGTGGGTACCAGGCCACCTGACGAGTCACCTGCCGTGGGGTAGAAGTGCTGTCCCTGCTTAGTGCAGGTGCTATGCACTTGTGCATAAAGCACCACTGCGCAACACAGGAGAGAGAAAAGCAGCTTAATCTCAGGAGCAAGAGGAATCTTTGGGGGTTTCCTTCTGGTGTACCAGTGTAAAATACCTGTTTGCTTCAGGCTTAATGAACTGCCCATATTGCAGACACATTCCAGTTTAATTCAGAACAGAGAAAATCTTTGTAGAAACTCTGTAGCTTACAATATATGAAAGTTCTATTATGGTAATGTGGTGATAATATTCCTTTCCATTTCCTAATACTAAAAAAAAAAAAAATTATCTGAGAAGACACTTCACCTACTTATTTCAGTGCTTGTGTTAAATGTTATTGTATTAGAAAACACTTAACTGAGTTCCACTAGGAGTTTGGAGAGGATTAAGGGCAACTTTTAAAGGAACAATTCAAATTTTATCTCGTCATCAATGGTAATTAGGTAATTATAAAAATTCTGCCCTTGAGTTAGATTTCATCATAACACAAAAATTACAAATGAGAAAAATAGTCTTCTCTCAATGCTGAAATTTGCTTTGTTGAGTTTCACTGGGTTTACAAAATCCTTATGTATACCTGTCTTCTCTTTCATCACCTTTTCCCATCATTAAGCAATAATTTATAATGATAATTAATATTGATGTGAAGAAATTTGTCTTCCCTGAAGTCATGCCTAAAATTATTAACAAAGTAAAAAAAAAAAAAAAAAATAGAGTTTTGCCTGAAAACGCTCATTAAATCTTTGCAACAGTAGGAATACAGTTCTTAAGGCAACCCCTTTCACTGAAAATAGGTTTGTATTAAAGCATCCACGACATTAAGCAAGGCCTGAAATGCAGAACCTTTCAGGAAGACAGTGTTGCTCCAAGACATTAATGAGAATTCTGCAGGCAGCACGTGCTTTGGCATGACTTCAGCTGCAGCAGAAATTTGTTTTGGACACATAGTCATATCAGAAGAAAAGTGATTTTTTGTCTAATATTACAAATAGACAGAAAGATAAGGCTTACTCCCATAAAGGAACTCAGAGACTCATACAAATGTCCTTTTTTAATAATACCACCGCAATCTTATGACACAGAACAGTTCTGCCAGCATCACACAAGGGAGAGATTTCTGATTGTTGCACAAGAGAAACTATTACATTTTTGGTTTACAATTTATGTAGTGGATTAATGAACAAAAAACCCCCCAGCTCAACATAACTACATACTGGATGGAACAACAAAATAAAAGAAGTGTTCAGAATGCATATTTGCTAAGTATCTGTCCTTCCCCAAGCATGCTAGCAAATATTTTTGGAATTTCTTCCGTTTGCCTGCATAGGCTCAGAGCCTTGCACACTGCTACTCTCAGAATAAAGTGTACATGGCTTTGTGTGTGTTCTGCTAATATCTCCTGTTCTTTTTCTTTCCCTAAATCTAGAGCAACAACTGATCAGTATCCTCCTTTATTATTTTTTCCCTTTTATCTCAGCCCAGTACTTTGAAAGTGATTATATATCCTGTTTTACCCCTGTAATTTTCAACAAAAGTTTAGGTTACACATAAATACCAATGACTCCCTTACTCTGCATCTCCTTTTGTTAAATGTTAGCTCATAAAATCAACTGACATTTAAGGAATGAACCTGCTGTAGTCTGGAGTAGTCCTGGCCTATGCAATAAATATAATCTGTCTCAAAGTAGGCAAGGATAAAAAAAAGCAAGAAGTGAGCCTGAATTAATCTAGATATTTGCTGACTTGCCTGTGACCACTGTTGTGTACTGAACTAGACTTTAGAAAAGCATCATTTTCATTTGATTATTCCAGGCAAGTACTACCAGCACAACCATCTTTTAATTTGATGCCAGATGGTTGTTTGTACTCTGCTTTTCTCCCATAGCATGAGGCACTGATGAGGTTGAAAATCAATGCCTTTCACATGGCTGTAGGACCTCAGTATATTCTCACTTATGTTGTTGCCTGCTGTCTAAAATCAGTCCCAGACACCATTAAGAAGAGGGCTGAAACCCCTTTCAGGAATGCCTGCCTGCCTGAAATTTCTTACTTGCTAAATTTCACCTATGGGTGAAAATGACAACAATGAAAAAAATGCCAAAGGATAATCTCTTCTCAGTCATAATAAAAGCCAATTATTATAATTATCATTTTGTTAAAATTGAAAGATTGATATATGTGAGACAGCAAATCATCAGACTTCATTCTTATTCTGGCTGCACAAGACTGAGAAGTAATGGGGATGAAATTTCCAAACAATCTCAAAGGAGGAAGCTGAATTCATGAAAGATTGATACTTGTATTGAAGCCCTCTCAAGTTCTTTAGAGATAGAGCCAGAGGAAGGATCCCCTTCCTTCTGTCTCACTATCCCCATCTTCCCTACTTCCTATTCCAACAGTTCCTGACCAGATTGCTAGTAGGAATGTAATTCTCTAATCTACCTATACCCTGCAACTTAAAGGGGAAAGGTTCTGCCCTTTCTTCCTCTGCTGGCCGGTAAAATTCCTTTCTTCTTTAAAGACTGCTGCACTCAATCTCATATATTGGTGCTCATGGAGCCATATTTTAAATTGTAAGGAGTGAAAATTTCTGTAGAATCCATTACACTAACCCTTCTGAAACAGGTTGATAAACAGCTGATCTTGTGTGTGTTACTGAGTATCTCATGAGGATAATTTACAATTCCTCAGAGAAAACTGAGGTGAAGTAGCCCCTGCCTGTGTTTCCTCTCAGCAAGCATATCATGCAGTGCCCAAGAATATTAGCAGCAGTAATATTTTCCTTCTACCATTTTCAGCCAGCTGGAATAATCATGAACATTCACGCCCACACAGCTAAGGGTCTCACCTCGTCGGCAGTGTCAGCAGGGCATGTGTCTGACTGACAGAAGTACCACACAGTGCAATCTCCTGGCTGTTAAATCTAGGTCTGTGGGACAGTCTGTAGTATGTGGGGTGATAAGCACGTAGTCTACATCAACTGATTTCTCTTATTCTATCTTGACCTAAATGCATATAAGAAATTAACAGAACCAGAGTGTTTCTGTTGCTTTATGTCATGCTGATGTTTGCATTTCATCTTGCATCATACCAGTGCATGTTTAATATCACTAATCTTATACATCATACCATACATCTTTTCTTGAGAGGCAACTCCTGATTTTTTTATTTATTCTGTATTATCTGCCTCACCATTTACACTAGAATATATCATGCTTTTCTATCTTACTTTTAACATCTTACCTGTAATACATATTTTTTTAAGAATCTCAGAAGCTTTTGTAGTCTCCTGGGTGATCTGTTTCTGGCAGTTAATACTATACCATTGTGTAGCAGAAAACAAACTTTAGAAGCAAAGGTAAAGAACCCAATACACTGTTTTGCATAATGCCAAGGCTATTAACTGTACCGTGCCACTGTTTTAAACATCCAAATCTTTCCCTGTATTCAGTGGACCAGATACAATGCAACACTAATTCCACTTCATATGTCTGAGGTGAATTCAATAATTATACTTTATTTTACATTCTATCTGAGAAAGAAATTTGTTGACACTAGTTAAACTTATATTTTTTCTATCTTTCCTTTCACTGCCTTACATTTAGGATATAAAAAAATAACCCTATCCTTGCACATGACCAAATGGAAAATCCCATTCACTAAGCCAATACAGGCAGTATTTTCAATTTCTGTCATTCTCTCTGCAAATGTTCAGAAGTCACTAGAAATAAGGATGAACCCCAGGAAATTTAGATACATTCCTTTCCATCACTTTTACTTTTGACCTCATGATTTGAAATGAGTTACATCTATTGCCATCATATATACATTTTCTCTAAATATCTCTGATTACCTGACGTGTGCTGTGTAGTGTCCCAGGCCAGCCTTGTTTTGTTAAGCCAATATTTGCCAATTAGTGAAGGACCATTTCCTTCTGCAACTGTTAATGAGAACAACAAACAGTTAACCCCTGTTTTGCCTAGCAGAGTAATTATGGTCCTAATAGATACAGAACACCTTGTATTCTGCTTTGTATACCAGTTCAATAAAGATTTTTATTAATAGTAGAGGATTTTTATGGATTAAAGATGAAAAATCATACTCTGACATGATTTATTTATTGGTCCTTTATCACAGTGTTTTTTTTCCTGAACCATCTACTCATATTAAAGAACATTTGTAGTGATATATACATAAATTCTGGTTAAGCTATTTGAGTTCTAACTGCTAATGATGCAATTAGTTATTAAGCACTCCTTGTACTGTGGTAGGTAATTTCTTTTTCAGAAGCAGGTTGTTCATCCTGCCTCCTTTCAGAGAGACCATCTTTTCCCTCTGAAAGAAGCCATTTTCAGTTGCTTATATAAAAACTTTCCCAAAATGTAACTACTTGAGCTGCAATTCTCTGTGGTGGATGTCAGCCTCAAGCTTTTAGAGAAACACAGTCAGAATGGACATTAAGATATTAGGCTGGAGAAATTTCATTTTTATAATGTTAAATCTCAAACTTGACATTTTGACAAAGCATACTTTCCATGTTTCACTATTTAACCATTTATAAGCAGTGTTGTGAATTTTTGCCTCAGAGCAGCTGTCAAGTTGTCCAGCCTGTTTTTCCTCTAAAAAATGAGTCTGCTTTTTTGGCTTAGTTGCAAATGGTTGAAAAGGCAGAGTTTGCACATATTCAGATTTTAGGAATCTAATTCTCTGTGTGCGCTAAGTATCCTTACACCATGCCGTGTCAGTTTGCCATGCAAATACTGTCCTCGCTGAAAGCCCAGCCAGGAGTAGAGGTGACTCTCAGTGTTATTCTTATAGACTTGTCAGGGTTTGGGATACTTTTTCTTTTTTTGTTTGTCTCTCTGTGTTGGAATTTTTCCCCATTCTAGTTGCTGGGGGGGATAATGGGCAAATGATTAGTTGCTGGGAAACCTTAATGGGTCGCTTATTAAGAAGGGACAAAGAGTTGGCTCTGAGATGGGTGCGGCTGGCTAGCCCTTATCTGGGATTTTTCCCCTCAGAGGGGGGCAGAGGTACTGGGGGACTGGGACTAGTTAAAAAGAGCCAAGCACAGGTGGAGGGTACCTTCTTCGCTCCTGGACACTGAGAGGAGAGGGAGAGAGACTGCTTGGAGCTCCAGGAAGATTCTTCCTCCACCGTGGGCTTCTGTTTCCAGCTGCGTGTTTCTACCAACTCTCCACCGTCCACTCCAGTGTCTTGAGGGAAGGAAACTCGGGATACCTGAGCCCCCTTTCCCCTCTCAGGGGAGTCATCACACCCTCCCTGCGTGCCGGGAGCACCAGTGCCCCTGCCGGCTGTGACTGTGATTGCACCAAAGGGGAATTGCCAACAGAGCGGGAAGAGACTGTCCATGGGTTTGTCTGTTCTTATTTGTTGTGGTTACCATTGT
This sequence comes from Pomatostomus ruficeps, assembly GCA_013400735.1. Classification (NCBI taxonomy): domain Eukaryota; kingdom Metazoa; phylum Chordata; class Aves; order Passeriformes; family Timaliidae; genus Pomatostomus; species Pomatostomus ruficeps. The sequence goes on along the minus strand of VYZT01007340.1, from coordinate 39,470 downwards.
TGTTGTTTTGTCTGTCCCATTATTATATATACATATATAAAAATATATTAGTAAAGGACTGTTATTCCTCTTTTCTCATACCATTGCCTGAAAGCCCCTTGATTTCAAAATTTTGCCAATTCAGAGGGAAGGGGGTTACATTTTCCTATTCTAAAGGAGGCTTCTGCCTTCTTTAGCAAATACCTGTCTTTGAAGCCAAGACAAGACTGAACATGCTTGCTGCTGATACAGACCTGTTCAGACAAACTACATCTGAAATTGGGAGCAGGGGGTGGAACTGACACGGGGAAAGAAAAGGACAGATGTTGAGATATCTACTGAGATAACTGAGCTAAAGTTAAGTTTTGTCAAACATAAAAAGTATGTTAAACTCCCTGAAAATGAAGATTTTTACTACTAGTGCATTTTCACATAAATACAGGGAAATATATCTTGCGAAAACTACTTTAAAGTATAGAATTAAATAGTGTAGAATATTATTTATGCTATTAATAATCTTCCTCAGATACTATTAATAACTGCATAGACATTGGGCAACACATGTAGATCTGTTTAAGAATTTAATCTGTTTTACGGCAGAAAATAGTTCCTGTCAGAAAAGCTTCCCTCCTCAGCAGAGTAACTGAACGGGACCAACTCCCTCCAACAAATATTTCCTGAGGGGTCCATGGCATTCAAATATGAAGATTTTGTCTTAGAAAAGTGAGACAGTCTGATAAAACCTGAAAAATTGCTGAAATAATGGCATAAAGCAGAACAACAGACAAACTTCAGAGACTTGTAGGTATTTACAGTTTGTAGACACTACAAAGAACTTCCACAAAAAGAGATATTTATTTTTAAAGTTGGGAATCCTACTGATTTCTCACTGAAAATGGGTTCTTTCCTCCCCATTTTCAATACACAACTGATATTGCTCTGCATCTCAGAGTCGATTTTCCCAATGATAAGCTATTCAGATTCATTCAAATAATGAATATTCTCATTTCTAAGCAGCACTCACTCAGAGTCAATCCTTTAGATCTTACTATCTTACTTGGGGTTGCACTTCATTTTCTGAAATGCTAGCTGAATTGGTCCATACTGGAAGTAGTTCCTTTTGTCTGGGTACCATCCAGACACAGAAATAATTCAGTTTTAAGAGCTCCTTAAATTAAATTATCACAGAAAAAGTTGAACAATATTTCATAGCCTTTCCCAAGGACAGAAATCAAGTCACTTTGTTACTCATGTCATGGTCTGGTTCATGTTACTATGCAATGGTCTTTATCAATAAAATCCAAACTAGGGCCTAAAGATTTATGAAGTTTCTATTTTGAGATGGTAAAGTCCCTGTTCATGCCAGTTTGGTTTGGTTTTTTGGTTTTTTTAATATCCTATGATTTCCAAATATTTTGTGCCAATTAAGTTTTATGGATTTCTTACTCTTAAGGCATGAAAAGACTGATCAGTGCTGAAAAAGACAACCCAAGCTCTGAAAGCATCTCTAATGTATCTCCACAAAGATCTAGGCACACCTGTATGCCTTTATAGTATCAAATCCCTAGATGTGTCCTATTTTATCACAGTCCTAATTTACAGGACTATGGAAATATACTATGGAAAATAATTTCCAAGGACTGATGAATTGTGTGTGATTCTTATGGAAATATATGTACTTGGGAGGTAACTCAGGCAAACGTTTCTGTTGTAAAACACTTAGGATGAGTTACAAGTAAACTTTAATCACCTCTTTAGCCTGAAAAATCTATTAAAACCAACCAACCAAAAGAAAAACCAGAGCAAGCAAACAAACAAAAACTCCACATAGACAAACACAGAAACAAAACCCAAATAAGTTCTTATAGGTTGAGATAATGGACCAATGAAGGCAATAATAATTTCTGACATATTTTTTAGAACAATATAGATGCATTTGAAAGGCAGCAAATCCAAATAGTTCCTCGTATCGTTGAGATGCCATTATCTCCACTTAATAATATACTTCACTGAGCTTCTAAATTGTTAGAAAATTGCTGAAAATTTGCATGCCAGAAAACCTGTTGCCATGAAGGAAACTCCTGCTGTCCTATTTCCCGCTGAGACCAGAGGCTGAATGCAAGAGTTCACATGGGAAAGTTTTCATTTGTTTTTTTTCCACTAGTTCTCAGATGTCTCCAACTTGTACTTTGCCAAGAATATGAAACAAACCCAAACTGAGGACAGTTTGTGGTTTGCCCATCACACACTGAGATGAGTATATGTAAAGGCAAGCATTTGCTGAAGTATAGTGACAGTGAAAGAGCCTTACACTTCTATTTATAATTTTGAAACACATCTGTCTCCTTCAGATGCAAAGAAAAGATTTAAAACAAGAAGCAAGACTTACATATGCAAATATAATTGACGAATCAGTCATAAAGCTCGAAGCAATAGCTGTGATAAATTAATTCCCACTTGACCCCAATGATGTTCACCCAAGAACCAGTAAGGATACTTTAAATATCAGCCTTGTTCAATATTTTGGTGCACATCAAAACACATGATGCAAATCTACAATAGCAAGGGATGAAAGAAAGGGAAAAGCAACATTCTCAAGTCTATAAAACTTTTGGCAAAGAGCCACAGAATCATATCACCAACACAAGAGAAGAGAGCACTTCCAGCAGTGGTTCACAGGTAAGAAAGGTTCTCCACAGATTCCGTGGTTTTCAAGGCTGACTTGAGCAATTGTTTCTGTATTCAAGTGATTCTGTCATTGTTTTGGATTACCAGAATGGATTTGATTACCATGGCCCTGCTGCAGACTACACAGTACAGCTCCAGCACAAGAACTCTGCTTGAGAGACATTCTGCTTTTAAGATTCAACCAAAATCTTCCTATCTAGCTCCTGAGAGAATTACTGAGATCTTAATAGAAAAAGTCATAGTCAGTGATGAATTTTTCTGCTGTGAACATTAAAAGCAATTTTTATATGTTTCTATAAACTCCCCAAATTTCTCTAAATTTAAAATGTTGGTGTGATATAAAAAGTCCAAAAATATTTAATCACTTAACATAAAAAACAAAACAAAACTAACAAACAAACAAAGAAAAAACCCAAAAACAAACAAAAACCCACCAAATGAATAAAAACCAAACCCAACCCAAAACCTGTCAGGACAATTTTTCACTTAATTATTAGTCTCTACAGCTTTTCAATGCATCTTCTCTGGGAAAAAAATTTCTAGATTAAAACCCTTCTAAAGGTTAAGAGGACACATGATCTCAGGGCTACAGTATAAAATGTAATAATGTAGCATTCAGCATAATGAATTAAAGAATCTGCTGGACAGTGATCTCGTAATTAAGAGTGCAGAAATAACCTACAGAAGAGCTTCATTCTGGCCAGATGTCTCCGTATACTTTTACTAGATGTTATAAGCAGATCAAAAGACTGAATTTTTTTCTTAAACTGTCCATGTACTCGACTAACAGTAGGACAAAATGTGTCCTCAGTTATACTACTGGAAAGTCACTCATTTAATGGAATTTGATGTTTTGAAAGTTCCACTGGCATAGTTGAGGGCAGTGCTTGGCCAATATATCTTAATTCAGAAGCAGCATCTATTATCTATAACAGCTTTTTCTAGAGAATGGCTGGGAACCTCTGCTGATACTATATAGTGGCACAAGTTTTTTCCCAAGTTGTTTCATAAGTGATTTGAAAAAAAACCCATTCAAATCAAATTATCTTTTCAACTTCAACTATTTCATTTGAACAGATGGTAGGGAAGACGTAAACTGGGTTTTTTCTGAAGGGGTTAAAATTAAGTTTTCTTTCCTCTTCACTCAGTCTTCCCATTCCTAGATTTTCTGTAAAGCACTTGAGCTCTAATGCTACCTAACAAGCTAAATGTTACTATTTTATTAATAGTAATATCATAACACTGTGCTGTGACAGTATATTTAAACCAGTTTCCTAAGCCCAAAGCATAGAATAAAGGTAATTAAGAAACAAGTTTATGCACTATTATTAGCTCTCATTCAGAAGATGTATTACACAATTAAAATGCCTGCTGTCATCCTGAAACACATCATCAAAGTAGGTCAGGCATGTCTACTTCTAAGATGGACATATTTCAGAATGTAAATTTCCCTCAGTTAATACAGTTAAGGATCGTGGGCTGGGCAAAAAGAAAAGCTTACATACAACAGTGATACTTTGTTCCACCAAAAAAAAAAAAAAAGTGGAAATAAACCTTTTTTGGGTTTTTTTTGCATAAAAGCAGAGACAAAAGGTGACATACATAAAAATAATTTGAATTTATTCTGAGATTTTAAAAAGAATCTGATCTTCTTAAATGCTCACATCCTGCTTAGGCAGTTTCAAAATCCTTCCCTCATACACAGAGAAGCTGACAGATTGACAGTGTAATGACTTGAATCTTTTATTCCCCAAACAAGAACACCATAGGCAAGGGATGAGGCCAAGACTTTTCACTCTTTCTTTTCTGTGCCTCAACCCTCTCCTGGAGGGAACTAACTCAGTAGTTGAAAGGACATTTTATCTTGCAAACCAGTGTGATCTTCAATCTTTTAATTAGTAAGAAAGACAATGAACATACAGAATTGTCTACAATTTCTAAAAATAATGTTTTGTAGTGATCCACAGCAGAAGACCATTGTATATAGAAGAGTTAGTGAGCCACAAAACACTTAACCTGAGCAGGATGAGACCTGTGCTGTGCAGTGTTGTGCTGTGCCACATGTACAGTTTAGCCTCCAGTTCAGTGTGTGCTGGACAAATCTCTTGCCTGCAGGGTAACCTCAGCCTGCTCATTATAGAGGAGGATTCTGCAGGCAACTCGCCTTTGCTTCCAGCAATTACATCTCCTGCATCACCTTGTCTTCATCTAGGAGTGCAGCAAGAAGTTCTCATGCAAACATCCTCTCTGTTTGACTGTAAAAATGATGAATGGAACTATTTTCTAGTAAGGGAATTGAATAATAGCTCAAATGACCAAAATGGGGTAACCCTTTCTACAGACAGGGCCTGCATGGTGTGCTGCAGGCTGGTGGAAGGCACATTTGGTGCTGCACAGCTCAGGGTTCCCAGCATCTGAAGGGACACAAGATTATAAGAAAGGTAATACAGCTGGTGAAAGGACAAGATTTACAAGAAGCGTCTGAAAGGACAACTACCTGAAAGGAAGTTATAGTGAGGTGGGCATTGGACTCTTCTCCCAAGTAACAACTGATGGGATGAGAAGAAACAATCTCAAGTTGCACCAAGGGAGGTTTACATTGGATATTAGGAAAAAAGTCTTCACTGAAAGGCTCAAGCATTGGAACAGGCTATCCAAGGAAGTGGTGGAATTACATCCCTGAACATACATCCCTGGAAGTGTTCAAAAAAAGTCTAGAGGTGCTGCTTAGGGATGTGGTTTAGTGATGAAGATGTTAGTGTTAGGTTAACAGCTCAAATCAATAATCTCTGAAGTCTTTTTCACCCTAAATGATTCTGTGATTCTGTGATTATCTATATAATTCTCACTTTCATCATTGTGTTAGCTCTAACAAATAGTATTTTAAACAATACTTTAATAATACAGGATTTATAGAGTCTGATTTCCTGTCTTATTTGACATCATAATTGACTAGCACCTCCTGGCACAAAACACAGTTCTTTCAAGGTGTGAGACTGAAAGACACTTCTCAGCATTTATTTACTATTTCAAGTAGGAGTACTATTTTTCTCACTCAACATATATTGCTGTAGAACCAGTATGAAATTAGTGTGTAGGGGAAAAGATGAATCTCTAATTAATGCATCTTTAATTAATTACGCTAATCTAATTAATGTGCACTTTTGCTTTGACTTTTCTGCAACACCGCATCTCCTAAGCTTGTCTCAAGTATGCAATTCTTACAAAGCCAGTGGTGCAAGAAATACAAGAATATGGTGGTGCAAGAAGACAGCTTGATAGAATGAAAATGGATAAGAAATGTGCAAGACCGAAACTGGCTACAGGTGAAGTTCTGCCTCAAGGTTTTTCAGTGGAACTTGTATCCAAATAGACAAAAATGATACATTATCACCTGAGGCAGAATCAAAAGAATATTAGAAGTATTTTTAAACCACTAGTTTAAAATAGGTGCTTTGAAAGAATACAAGGACAGCTCAATCACCCCTCACTATAAAAAGTCCAAAGAAACCTCTCTTTTTTATTTCAAGAACATTGTACAGAGACAGATGAAAGTTTATAGTATAACACCTAAAAGGAAAACAGGCTATGTATCAACACTTCCAATAGAATCCAAACAAGAAAAATAAGAGATCTTTGCTGAGAAAAACAAAAAATGAACAAGGCAAATATATCTGCCAAGGTCTTCTGGGACTATACTAATATTACTCATCTGGGGAATAACTACTCTTCCTGACTCAAAGTAGAACTATTCACATGCAAAATACTACAAAAAGGGAATCTCAAAAACCTTAACAGAGCACTTGATCACAAAGCGACTAAGGTTATCCAAACCTAACTAAGGATGAGACCAGGTCCATAAAAACATCCTGCCCTGAGACACAAACTTAATGACCAAGTCTCTCTCTTTTTTATTTCCCCCAATACTTTGGTTTGGCTAGTTAAATTGTCAGATATATTTAGGTAGGAAAACCACACTGGAAACACTCTGCCATTTCCAAGATTTCCTCCATGTTTTACATCTTTATTTTTAGCCAGCCACTATTGTGTTCCGGCAGGTATAGTCTCAGCATAAAAAAAGAGAAATACAAAAACAGAAACACGTCCAAATTATTTTATGACAAATCAGCATTTTTTGAGGAACTTCAAGATAGGGAGATAGAACACCATTTCAGGATCTAAGCTGCAGTGGGACAATAGTTATTCCCAGATCCTGAGGAATAGAAAGCTCAGAGTCTGTGCTTAACAACGAAGTAAAAAAGGCCAAATGCAGGGGAACGTCCAATTCAAAATGAAACTGATGTGAATAGGTCAGTTTTGCTGACTCTGTAACCAAGACAGACAAGAAGAAACATGACAAAGAATCCAAAATGCTACCTGAAATTTTTCTCAAAGTCAGAGCAGATAGAAAACATTCTCTGCACTACAAGAAAAGTAAGAGGAGAAGGAGTATTCTGGGAAAGAGCTAAGACTGACAGTGTATATTATTACTTTGCAGTGTTCAAAAACACCCATCAGGTTTGAAAAATCTGGAAGGAAAATGACTACAGTGGGAAAAATTCTTCATGGGGAATGATGGGCATTATTACCTTGGAGGCAGTATCAGTCTTAAGGAAAAGTAAATATTGAACTGAAGTTGGCAACAGGAATACAAGGCCACAAGTTGCCAGAATAGTGCTACCTAATCTGAAAGAGAAGAATAAACTAAGGTAAGACTATTTTCCCCAACATTAACTGAGCATATGCACATGTGAAAGATGAAAATAGATGTCTGTTAAAATTTTACCTGGGCAAAGTGCCTGTCTGAAGGGTATTCAGCATAACCACCAGCTTTCTTTCATTGGAACTGTGCAAAAATGTTATAAACTGAGAGAGTCAAAGAAAAGTCTTACCTGGGAAAGGAAGTGCATAGTTGAGTGGATAATGTCCAGAATGAGTACATCTACTACATTAGTCACACCTCTCGTTTGCCCGAGGGATATGGCTGGACAAGCTCAAAGCAAGAAATGAAAACTTGCAGAAGGTAAACACTCACGATACAAAAATAAAAGGGGTGAAAAAAGAGAAGACCAGAAATTTTCATGTCTGTATTGACTTAAAGAAGTACAGTTGTTTTATATGAAGTGAACATTTTCCACTACCTACAAGAGGGAAAAATTCCAGAAGAGTTGCTTGATACTAAATGTATTCCTATACCTCTTACATCTGCAGAAGTCTGGCACGTGTCTTTAAAAACACCTGGCACACATATACATGGTGCATATTCAACACTCCCTTTCCAATGTGCTCTTTCTCAAACTGCCATTTGGTTCAGGTCCATCAATATGGCTGTTTTAGCAGAAAACACACATATTTTTCAAGGGCTAGAGCACTTGAGCATCTGTATAGGTGACATTTTGACATGTAGCTGGAGTAAAGGGTGAAAAGTATAAGACCAGAGGCTTCAGTTTTAGAAAGACTAAAGCTGTTAGGTTCACCTATCTTAAACAAAAATACATATTCATTCTATGTAAGTAACAGTTCTAAGAGCAATTATTACAGCAAGAGGACTGGTAAAAAATAAAGAAGATTATGGTTATTACAATAACCATTTTCTCAAAAGACAGTAAGATGAATAAAGATTTCCCAAGTATTGTGAATCATATATGGAAAACTACATTTCATCTAAGAATATCAATCCACAGAAAGAGCTACTACTATGTCACAACATAAAATAAAAAATTTAAATGATCTTTTTGAGAAATTTAGGTAATTAAATTTTAAAGTTCCAGTCTTGAAGGACTAAAAGTATTCTGCAAATCAACTTGTTCCCAGTTGCTTCTAAAATCACTAACATAGTTCTCCTCCTGTAATATAATCCAAGCACTTCACATACACTAACAAAGGTGAACATCAGTGCTCCCAAATAGAAAAGAGGCCACTCACTTTTATTCTGTGCATGTGAGAAATCTTAGCTGTACGTGGCATGAACTTCTAGACACATAAATCCTAGTCTTTCTCACTCCCATGCAGGGAAATGATAAAATAAGGTACATAAAATAAGAGCCTACTAAAAGTTTTGTACTCTTTCTGTAGTTAGTACTGTTAAATGATGGAAAGGTGCCACCAAGGCATGAGTTGCTATCTGCTGACATTTTGCTCAGGATAAAGCAGGACATGAGAACAGTAGATGTTTACCAATATCTTATTGACAGAAGTATATTTGAAATTATGCATTGCAAAAATGTGGTTCATCTAATGTTTATTACATTTGCTTGGAAAGAAAATAGGTCATACCCAATTTTAGGAGCAAAAACTCAAAAACGCTCTGTTTTGCTGAGGTTCCCATTACATGACAATGAGATAATTGAGTACATAACTGATGCAAGAAAAAACACCTCTTGTTTCCTCCCATGGTTTAATGACACTTCCAACCTTAAATATTTGCTGTTACCAACAGAGCATTGATCTTATATCTAAAATCTGACATTTTCTTTAATAAATGGCAGTCCTATTGGCAGTCAGGAAAAAAATTAAAACTGCTAACAAAACTTGCCTTACAATTTTACTTCTCCAATGAATTAAGCTATCAGACGTTCTCCCTACTTTATAAATCAAGTTCAGATTTGCTGTTGCCCTCTAAAATACACTGGAATTGTGAAGATGTTACCTTTCTGAGTTTCTTATCAAGGGTGTCAGTGGGAAGTTCCAGGCATTAAAAAAATCTGTTCATGGTCCAGCCTATGTTAAAACCTGAGCAACAATGAATTCCAGTTTAGGAGATTCTACTTTGAAATCTAGGTCCACTCACATTCTTCTTTAAAGCAGATGAAGCTAAAGAACCTTCTAAACATGTCACTAATATGACTTTATATAGTTTTATTTTACATAACACATTTTTATATTTATTTAAGATCCCAGAGTTGGGTTTTTTCCTTACACAGATACATCGTGGCCGTCTTTCTGAGTCTGACTTTTAAAACACAGTCCAACACAAAGATAAAGGAGCTAAGACTGTTTCCATAGAGGCCTTTCCTTCCCATGGAAATACTCTGATCCAAACAGACAAACATCAGTTTTCCAGACAGAGAAAACTGGATCACCCAGTATCTCATTAAACTACTGAAGGAAAGAGATTATGGGTGCAAACAGCCTGGGACACAGCCACATGTTAGAAGGAGGAGCACAGATGTTTCCAGTAGCAGTCAAAGAAATTCCAAAGTGAGAGGAAAATAGAGAGTTTAAATTAATATAGCTTAAATTCAGAATGGATCATTATGGTCATAGCATAACCTTTCCTACAATGCAGGCTGCAGAAACTTCTGCAATAACCTTATCTCTGAATTTACAACATCTGTCTGCACTGCAATGTCTTATCTACCCTCCCACAAACACTTAAAAAAGCACACAACCCCCTTCACAGTTGTCCTCTCCTAAGTTCTTGATTTGGCAGCATAAACTTCAGATTTATCCAAACCAAAAGATTTTTTGTGGAATTGTGGCAGTTAAACAACTTTAAAAGCATTTCCTGACTTCCTTTCCTCTTCCCAACTTTCATCTAATTAACTGCTAGAGCTGGTTTTCTATTTAACTTCAGAGGAACTTAAGAGATATGAGCAATCAAAAAATGATTAATAGCCATTACTGTGACTCTTCCAGAGCTACTATAAACATTTATGTCTGGATTTGTAATGATCTCTCACTACTGAGCCTTGGTCAATAAAAAAAAAAGGATCAATTTTTCTGTTACACTTAAACAGTCAGAATCCAGAGAATCCAGAAATAATTTTTTCCAGATTTCTCTAGAAACAATAGTAATGAAGAACCTACTGTGTTTGATATTGAAGATGTTTACATTTTCCCAGTATACCTAGGGGTAAGGGGTACCATGCAACTAAAGAAAAAAAAAAGAAAGGACAGCAAGAACAAGTGAGAGAGGGAGAATGAGACAAAGACTTTCTATTTTAACATTTTAGAAGTCTACATGCTCTTTGGATGCAAATAACTTCTCTGAGGCTATTAGGTGAGTCACTGGGTTTTTCCCTAAAATGAGTTCTTTGTAGCAAAGACAAAACACTTCACCTGTAACAAAAATGACCCAGAATATCCATGAAAATTTAATGTACTATTGGCATAAATCTCAAATAAGCACCCTGCTAGGAACTACTGATTAGATATAGTGTAGGAAAATAAGTATTTTGAGCAGTTTCTGCCAATGTATTTCTTACACAACTCAACGTGCAAACATTGCTGGCCCATTACTGCTAAGAAATGAGGTATTTTAAGGACTATTAAACACTCTGCAAATAGATCAGCTGAAAGTTATTCAGCACAGGTGTTCTTATAATTAGGTAACATTGGAAAAATGCAATGTTCAATGGTCCTTGTACTTTGCCCTTTTTCCTGCATAGGGATGAATATTACCATTCATAATTAATTGAAATGCCTGTTCCAATAGAAATAAACATTAAGTATAAAAGAGTAACACTTTATTTTTATACTACTTAAAACTAATATTTTTTCTAATAAACTGTATATTATTTAGTTCATACTTAAATTTACTAATTTTTACTGGAAACAAAAGTGCCAAGATACTGGGTAGAGCCTGCTGGGGTTTTTCCCCATTTCATCTAACTAGCATGGATCCAGGAAGCACAGGAAATGTTACTATTTCATATTTGCTGGTATAACCTTCTTATTCCAAAGGACTCAAGTTAGTCCCTAGAATATTAAAAGGGTTGTTAGAGATCCTTAAAAAAAAATAATCATACATTGATTCCATGCAGAAAAACCTAGAATTTGTACTTTTAATAAGCCTTGATAGTAGTCATGAAGTCAAACAAATATTTCAGGCCTGAAATGTTAGTGAATATTCAGTGAACCTGCTTCCAGACAGCTAAAGTTTCAGTGGACTTATAAACTTTTTTTTTTCAATTATATTTATTCATTACAGTTATTAAATAGCTACCTAGATAGAGACAGAACAACTTCTTTCTCAAACAGTTTATAATGCCTGTGTTTTCATTCTGGTAATGGGATCACTAGCACTTTTACTTAATCAAGGGAGTAACTACATTTTGGAAATTATTACAAAACTGTGAGGTTAAAGTAGTTAGCCCTGCAAAGGTACAGCTATCCTGAAAAAATATACATCTAGAAGATAACATGTTCAAATGAATTCCATATTAAAGATGATAAAAGGCTTCCATGCTTTGTTTTGAAATTTGATAGGAGAGATTGAGGAGAGGAATTTCAGGGTTGGGGGTGGTGTGTGAATACATATTACACAGCTTTGATAGCTGTTAGAGGGCATTACCTGTAGCTGATACATATGTTAGTAAGAAAAAGCATTTTTCTTAGCATATGTTTGATATTCTGCAATTCAAAACTACGTTTAAAGATATTGAAAGAGGTCAAACAAAAGAAGAAAAAGTGAACATAAGCAGAAAGAAGCCTACTTAGCAATTATACACTTGCATGTTTCTCTGTTCAAAGATCAAATCAAGAGTCTGGAGATCTCACTTGAACTCCAGTGCAGACTGTCCCTTCACTTCAACACTTGTTAGTTTAAAGTCACACTGATCCCTAGCTTGAGAGTGAGGCTATGAGAATGCATCCTTGGAGGCATACGAGTAAGATATAAACATGTATGCAAGGTAATGTGGAATACAACATATTCCTATATACTGCAGCATATTTAATCACATATATTCTACTGGGACAATAAATACAGTGTAATGACAGGGTTTTTTTCAGAGACCTGATACACAAGAAACACTGCAATACTTTGAGATACACTTCAAGATATGCTGCTTGATACTTCCTCTCAAAGTTTTATGCCATAAGAAATATGCTGAATTGTGCTGCTATTCAAGGACATATGAAAGGAGGTCCTACAGTCCCTCCTGCCTTTGAGCTCAGCACTGTGTTACCAAGGAATCTTTGAGGATATGCCTAACCCAATGTAGACATTTGTGAGAATAAAAGTAAGAGGAATAAAACCTTGATGCTATAATATTATATATAAATTATATATATATAACTTTACCCACATTTATAATTTAAATATTTAACTTTTCTGAGTGGTTATTCTGTTTGGGGATTATATTTAGGGCTTTTTGTTTAGTTGGTTTTGTTTATTTATTTGTGGTTTTTTCAGGGGTTTTTTGTTGTTTTTGTTGTTGCTTGTTTGTGGCTTTGTTTGGGGGTTTTTTATATATAGAAAAAACCCCAAAGGAAATGGCAGGAAATCTCACACCCATGTGAGATCACTTCAGAACACTGTATACAGAAAATGAAACAGATTCACACGTCATTGATTTTGGTTGTGCTTTCATGAAGTGCAACAGATTTCGAGAAAGCAAGTTTGCCTGCAGTTATAGTATAAATAATTAACAATCCCTCAGAAACCAGTGCAGTTTCTTCTGTGTGAAGACAGAATGTGAAAGATGATGCAGACATATAATTTGCAAATAGATGAATATCCACACTTGTGAAATTAATGAAATTCTCATTAGAAGTCTAAAAACAATATGTAGACAAAGTATATATCAAGGGGAGAAAATCATAAAGGATAATACTCTTTTTGGCTAAACACCAAGTTTAAGATAAATCATCTTTCTGAAGGATAAACAAGATTACAGAACCCACAAGCAGTGGGTTTTGTGTATTTTACAGGCTGAAACCATTTGACCTACTGTAGTATATTTGTGAAATTTAACTAAGCAGCTAGAGTTCAAGATCAAAACAGCTGGCTGAAGACTTGAACTATTTGCTACTTACCTCCAAAAAAATCTAACAGAGGTACACAAGAAGGCACACCTTTTTTTTTCTTATATGGAATCTATTCTTGCAGAGTGAAATAATCTATCTTCTTCAAACACAGACATATCACTGAGAACTCAAAACTTTAATATGGAGGGGAGAAAAAAGAAAACCCTTAGTAAATATTTTAAAATATCAGAAAGTGGTATTAGAGCTTAAATATATATATATATAATTGTGTATAGTTTTGAAGTACAATTAATGACAATTCAGACACTCTTAGATTATATTACCTTTATATAGATTAATGCACCAACCAGCCATGTGATACTGCATCAAAGAACACTGTTTTGAAGGAAGTATCCAGTTTCTGTGCAAATGGTACACCAATAGCATCACACCTGCGTGGCAGTAGACAGAAATTTAATGGAATTAGAAGGGGATTTGGATTTTGCCATGTAGACAGTAAATCAGAGCTGTTCGCAGGAGGAAAATATTTTTTTTCTCATCCTAATTATACCAATTGGCTTGCAAGGTGGTGGAGTGGGGCGACTGATTCTCTGTCTTGCTTTCTCTGGAACTTACCTTCACACCATAAGCAGTTACCTTATGGGATTTTCTGTGTAGTGGAGATCACACGGCTTAAATATCTCAGTCTTTTGATAATCACCTATTCTTAGGTTTAGGAGGGAATTCCCTGTCCTGTCCCATACAAAATCCTTTATTTTCTTGCTTGACTTCATATTACAAGTTTAAACTCTAGTCTTTATGCTTAATTAAGTTCTAAGTGACTATTTGAACTTTTCTTTCTTTTTGTCCAGCTTGGGATCCTTACACTTGACAGATTGAAGCATTTCAAGCAAAAGTAAGGTAGAAACAGATCATTAGGATGAAAAAAGAGAAGTAGGTTTTTAGCTTTTTGGGAGCTGAGACATGCATCATGTGCACTCTAAATCATGAGTGAGAAAAGAGATTAGTGCTGCAGAGATGGATGCTCACTCCTCGTCTGTTCACCAGATGTATGGGCCCACAAACTGCCTCCACAATTCTCATAAACCAAAAATATATCCACAGTCCTCTAACAATACTAGACCTATAGTTGTGGCTTTTCTTACTGGGATGATGATGTGCTGTGAGAGAGCTAAGGAGCATAACCTGAGTCAAACTCATTTAGTGATATCCCAAATGATACCAGACAGTGTAGCATGCTCCCTGTGTCATGAAATTGGCAATATCCTACATAACCAACATAGGATGCATGTGGAACCGATGGAGCAAATCCAGAGGCCACAGAGATGATCAGAAGGCTGGAGCATCTCTTCCACGAAGACAGGCTGAGACTTGGGGTTGTTCAGCCTGAAGAAGAGAAGGTTCCAGGAAGACCTTATAGCATATTTCAGTACTTAAACAGGGACAACAAACACTTCTGACTGTTTCTGAAAGTTTTATGTGTGATAACCCTTTAAACTCTTCCAATTCAAAATGAGAAGGAGGGCTCCTATTACACAGACTGAATGGCTATGGAGAAAAGTATAGAGAGAGGTTTAGTGCATCTATTTAGAGCTGAATGCTGGTATGCAAAGACTTTCAGGTCTTCATTGAATAGCTGCTGAGGACTGAGCTCCAGCTGTCAATTTTACTATGACAAAGATCAGCACTCTGAATAAATTTAATTTCCGTAATAATTAATGCACAGAAAGAGAAGATAACACTTTATTATTAACTACATGCCCTGAGTGAAGAGAATCTGTGAAGGCAGTCTACAGAGCGATGTTAAAAAAGCTAGAAAGTAACAGGAATACCAAATACATTTCTAAAATCTGCAGGCAATCACAATGAATTCTGAACTATGACTTTATTTCTTATTGACTCTGCTGATTAGAGAAGGAAACAGAAGCAACCAGCAGCAGATTGGCTGAATGAAATGGGGAAGAAAAATCACTGTTGGAGTAAACTGCAAGATACAACACTTGTAATACCATTACTTTGAAGAAATAGAACCAACAGACCTCTCATGACTTGATTTAACTTCTTTTTACTGGATTATAAGTAGCTCTGAAAATATTTTACTTGGACTACTAGTAAGACAGAGCCAGTCCTTTCCCCTCAGTTACAATGCAAGATATTGTAGGGATATTTTCTCCCCTTGAAATCCATTTCTTTATTGGCTGAAATGAATGTTTCATCTTTAACATAGAACTAGCCTCGGTTTTTATTTGGGGTGTGATTTGTTTCCTTTTTTCTTTGTTTTCCTCTTCCCCTTCTCTGATTCCATTGAGTCTAGAGGTGGTCCAAATAGTGCATTATACTCTACTTGGAATGCATTAGATTCAGATTTATGTTTTTTCTTAGACTGAAACTGAAATTTAATTAAAACTTGATGTGAGTGTTCTCCAATTTTTTGCCATCCAAATTCTGGAATGAAGATGAAACCCTAAACAAAGAGAATTCTATATCACAGGTTATTCCTCCTTGGAAAGTTTTTCCAAAGAACCTTTGTTCTTGGATTAGTTACTTGGTACAAGGTGAAA
This sequence comes from Pomatostomus ruficeps, assembly GCA_013400735.1. Taxonomy (NCBI): domain Eukaryota; kingdom Metazoa; phylum Chordata; class Aves; order Passeriformes; family Timaliidae; genus Pomatostomus; species Pomatostomus ruficeps. The sequence goes on along the minus strand of VYZT01007340.1, from coordinate 23,529 downwards.
ACAACTTAAAGAATATTTTAAGACCTGTTGATCCTTGTTGACTGTGTTGTTGGGGTAGAGGTTCTCTTCCCTTCAACAAAGACACATTTACTGCCTTAGCTAATACATATATTGCACAGTATTGTAAAGTAACCCTGTGAAAACCTTTGCTTGCATCTCTGCTGAAACCTGAGAGCACCAGATCTCCCAGTCTGACGAAATGAATGAAGCTTTTGGGTTTTTTTTTTCCTTTGACCTTGTTTCTCCAAGCAGAATTTTACTTAGTAGGAAGTCTATGTCCTGAGGTTTCATTAGGTTGATACTGAAATTTTATGATCCTTTAGCAATTCTCAGTAAAAAAGTTTGATATGAGGAGTGGGAAGGAGATGCCAAAGTAGGAAGAGATTATTCTGGTAATATCTAAGAGGAGTGTATATACTTTGTCGTAGAGATACCATGGTAACTACTACATAGTGTAAAAAATAATCCATTCTTTTCTGTGTCTACTGCTTTCATACTGCCTGTTTTCACAGACTTTCAGCCTGCACCCACATATTAAAAACTTTTTGGAACATAAATCAATGATTAGTAATAATCATATAACAGATTTTGTTTCTTTGCTGCTGCTGCTTATTGTAAAATTGCTCAGGTGCAAGAACAAAAAAAAATTGTAACTATTTAATTGCCAGTGGTGGCATAATAACAATGCAATAAAATCCATCTTTAATTTAAACAGCACACTGCCTTTCTATGAATTTTGTAGACGTAAAATTCATCTAAATAAATCAATTGTAGTGGTATGTGTGTTAATGGATGTTTAGCTTTTCTCCATTGACCAAAAATTGATCATTTGAAAATAAAGAAACAAAAGAAACTGTCCTTTGTGTAGAACAAGTCCTAATACTTTTAATAAACTTCAAAAGCAGATGTCTGAACATATCTCTAGTTCTCCTTTCACGACTGTATTTTAATATTAGTTTTGTAACCTCTGAGTTTCCTCTTATACTAGCTTTTAGATTACTGTCCAAATATCACTTGATATTAATGAAATGTTATCATTTTGCTTCATAAAGCAAGCATTGGATATAGTGAGAAAATAATCATTCCAGGCTTCATTTATTAACACAAACTATATTTTAAAAGATTCTTGAATGCAATCTGACTGATAGACTATCAACCTTAGAAACTCTCTGATTTTGATGGTACGCAGCACATCAAATTTTAAAAAGTGACTTGTAAAGACAAACAAATTGTACTGCTTTCCTGTTTTTGCTTTTTCTCTCATGTGTAAACAAGTTATGAAATGGTTTTTTACTTTTTATTCTGCTTGTTTTTGACATTTAAGAATACAATGAATATCAATGTGGGATTTGGCCTGCAGGATGACTTCTTTGAGGTATGAAAGAACCAGAATGTGGGGTGTCTTAGCTTATCTAACATGTGGATTTTTCAACAAAAAGTGTTTTACTGAAGTGTTCATCAAAAGAGCTAGAGAAGTTAAACAAGCCCCACACAAAACCAAAAGAAATCATTTGGGTTTTAGGTTTAGAGACTTTCTTCCTTTAATATAGCAGTGTTTTCCCTGCAATTTCCTCTTCATAACGCTATATACAGTAAAAGGAATTTTTCATTGAGAAACAGATGGTAAATAAGACTTTAGAAAGCATGGAAAATGTCTTTCACTCTCCATCCACTCAGTGAACCTATCTGATCTTTAGGCAAACTTTTAGTGTTTTCATTTGTTAAAATTAAGTAAGCTATATCCTGCAATTTGCTTACACAGAGGAAACAGGAGAGGAGAAAAATTTTCACTCAAAAATAACTGAAATTATGATTCAGACATTAACCCCTAGGCAGTGATCAAAAAATTTAGGTTTTATGTGAACCAATCAGCCTTCCATATATGATATTAATTATTAAAACCTGAACATAGACACTTTACATTTCACTGGCAGATGAATAAATAAACTCCTTCTACCTTTAAGGTGTTTTTAAACATATTTTATACAACTAGCTTAATGCAGCAGAATATTTACATTTGGAAGAGAAGCTTTCTAAATGTTTGGTTGTAAGAGATAAATCCTTCCAGTTCATTAAGTATTTTAAAGAGATGTTGAAACATTATGTTGGTCTTACTGAGGAGGAATATACTTTTTCTGTTTCAGGTTTGAAAAATTAATAGTAATGTGAATTCCTTCTGATTGTTTAATGGTGATTTTTTTGAGTCTCTTGATAACTATTTTTTGACAGATTTCTCACATATGTTGGGAAGAAGGCAAAGCTATACTTCAACATTTAAAAGAAGAAAAGGTTCCATGGATTTTAGCTTGAAATAGAAACCCATTAAATACTAGAAGATAGAACAACATATTATTTTGATCTATGAGATGTAGCCGTCTATAAGATATAGTAATATGTAGATATCTACTCCTACAAGTATGACATAGAAAATTGAAAATTATGTACGCAAGTTCATTCAGCAAAATATCAAAATACTGTATGTATGCTTGCAGCTCTTGTCTGTCTTTTCTGTGCAATTGGGTTCTGGGACCCCACAGAAAGCAGGAAAACCTCAGGAGTTTTCATGATGGTTGAACAACCCTCATTCCCAATCAGACCTGAGGCTCAGTCTGCTTCCCAGTCTCTGAGGAAGGGGAGGGCTGTCATTTATCACAGAGGCATATCTAGGTTAAGTTCAGGCTGAGGCTCTTTAAGCAAGGACACAGGAGGCACAGAGGAGTCACCATCCTCCTTTAGTCAAAACGAAACAAAGGTCTTTATTGTAGAACAAACCAGTAGAGAATGAGAAGTCAAGGGTCAATCTGAATTGAGTGAAGAAATAATGAGAAATCAAAAACATAACCTAAGCTGAAGGTCTTGTTTATTTTTGTGCCACCTGCCTGAACTAACAAAGTGTTACATGCCTGCACTGAGAATTTGTGGGGTAAAAAGATCACATACGTATCGGGTTTGTTATCAAAAGTCACAATTACTGATTTCTACCTATTTCTATGCTCTGCTGCCTGCAAAGACTTGGGTGTAGGCTGACACAAGGGACCCAACTATGCAGCAGATATTGCCTGTTAAATTACAAGTTAGATGCTGTTCCTCTGTGCAAATTAACAAACGTGAGATTTCTGTAATAAATCCTTTTTCAAACATTTCCAAGAATTACTCTAATTAGTTCAGTGCAATTATCTTTAAAACTCTATTTGAAATACAAACCAGTCCTAATTAGTTTTATTCACATTATAAGAGAGCCAGAAGTTTGAAGCAATTGAGTAGACTAAAAAAGGGGGCTATTAAATTTATAATAGGTGCTAAAAAGTAATCTGGACTTGCCTCAGGATTCCTTTCTGGCTTTGTGATCATGAAGTGACCCTGAGTGTCTGTTATATTCAGGAGCAAGCTGGAGAGCTGCTGCAATATCTATGTTTCCAGGGGAATTCTTTGTGGGTGGGCAGATCAAATGCTTTACAGCTAAAGCTCAACACCTGCAAATCTTGGCAATATGGATCCATGTCAGTTTAAAGGCAGGAGAGGGGGAAATGCCTCTTGACAGAGTCATCAAAAGTGCTGCTAAAAAATACTTTCTTGTGAAAGTGTACTGTGATTGAGGTTTACTTAGGAGTGGAGTAACGTGGCAGGGGCTTGGATGGTGACTGCCGCGTCCTCCCCAAAAGCGTCTCCACAATAGGAAGCCGCCTGGGTTGGAGCTGCAACCCCTGCGTGCCGACTGACACCTGATCGTAAGATCAAGCAGTCAGCGAGAGAACCAGAGAGCAGGGAAAGCAGGAAGGGTCTCCATGTCGGGTTCCACAGGTAAAGTTTATTCCTGCACACCGTGAAAAGCTCAAGGGACGAAGATGAGAACAAAGAATGTGCAGGGGATTAAGTATGGAGCCGGATAGGAGCGGGCAGAGCAACTGGAACCAATGATCTGAGGGCTCAGGGGTGGTACATAGAAGGGGCCAGGGTGCAGGGACCAATGGAGAAGATCAAAGGGAGTGGTTAGGAAGAGAGGGCCAATGGGGTACTGAGGAGAACAGAACCTTCTAGAACAGGGGGGTGAACAAGGGATTAACGGACAGCAAACTGACAACTGGGGTGGAGAGGCCAATGGGCCAACCGGGATACAAAGATCTACATAAACAAATTATTAACTCAAGGGATCTTGGGAGGAGGTCTCCTTCTTGCCTAAACTGGGGAGCTCTGATCGAAAGAAGGCTCATCTCACCAGTGCACTCCCCGTTGCTGAGGCAGCGGAGGTGCACTGGCCTCCACAACAGAGTTGTGGAGTTCTCACATATGTTCGTGGGAAGATCAAGAAACACCAAGAGCTAAAACAATTATCTACATATATTGTGACAATCCTGCAATGTGAGAATGACATGCTCACATCTAGTAAGGTTATCGCTGTGTATCTTTTAAAAATAGTACGACTTCTACAACTTTTTTATGCTTCACTGAAAGAAAGTGTGTTTGAGGGGTTTTTCTAAATAACTAAAGTTCAGTGAAATAATAGACAAACATAATTCAAAATAATTGAATCCAGCTCCATTTTGCTGATTTAGTATCTCGTTCACCACAGAAAAATGAAAATTAATAGTAAATGAAATGGGTTTTCAGAAAAGCAAAATCTCTGGAACTCTTTCCTTTCCATAATCATTGGAGATTTTCAGGAGTTGATTGCATACAGGACCAAAAAAATGAGAAAAAAAAAGATACAAGTCTCTGAAATTTTATTTTCTCTTCTTTTAAATAATGATTAAAGAGCAAGGTCTTATATGAACATAATGTGTTTGATGTATTAAGGCCAACAGAGATCCAAAAAGACCTGACATTTCTGATGCTATTTTTGAGAGGGGTGACACTACTGAGATGTCTGGTTTCACTGTCTGAACATCTTCTTAGAGCAATGTGCTCTAAATGTTGTCAGCAAAGATAAATGCCTCAGGCATGCCAGGGATTTCAATTTGTACTTATTATCACTCTTTGTTTCATGGATGATTAGGTGCTACAAAAGTGCCTGTTACCTTTATCCCAATGATTCCAGACAATATGGAATAACCTTGCAGATTCTGCAGGTAACAACTGATATTTAGTACAGTTTAATCTACTGCAATTATTAGTGTAATAAAATTATTATATTATTATAAAGAAGAATAAAGATAATCAATATGAGCAAGCCAGAAATAAATGGAAAGAGCTGACATTGTAAGTGTGATTGAAGCTGGCAGTTTTATCCTTAGCAAATGAAATGCTTTAAAGAAACCAAAATATCACCTGCAAAAGTGCAAATGCTTTCTATAACTAATAAAAGTCTAGTTAAATTTAAAAGGCCAAATTTTCAGCTTTCTTCTTTTTTTTCAGTGTCAAGACAAAAAAAATGTCATGACTTTGTCTAAAAGATCACATTCTCAGCCTGTAATCTCTGCCAGCCCTGGCTTTTTAAATTACATTTTTTTGTCTTGGTTTGATTTTGGGTTGGGGGGGAAGGGAGTGCTTGTTTGGTTCTTTGTTTTGTTGTTTTTAATGATACTTTAGAAGGACTATACTTTTGTAGTAAGTTTTTGTTCAGGAAACCATTTCCAAAATTCAAGATAAAAACCTGGAAAAGGAAGAGATGACACAATTGAGTTGGATTGGGTTCAGATTTCTTTTCCTGCTCTAGCTGTTATTGAACAGAGGCTGTGTTTTTGTTTCTGCAGTAATCCAGGCAGACAGGAGGCAGAAGGCTGATTCCCAAACCTCCGCTGAACATACAAGGAGTTTTGAACCAGATCTGCCTGTTCCTGTCCTTTAACATTTTATATTACCACACAATTTTAACATTTATCCTGATGGGAAGAGAGAGATATTTTGAAATATCAGTGATACAGAATGGGGAAAACATATTTCATAAATCTGCTTGTGGTTGTAAGGTCAGAACAACAGTGCTGTCCCTTTCCATCCTCACAGCCCTCAGCTATTATAAGTGCTCTTCTGTGCTGAATTTTATGGGTGTTAAAGATCTACATGTTCCTTTCACTTCATCTGGAGTTACAAGCATTTGCTGCCTTTTCAAACATTGGAGCTGAAATGAAAGATTCCACTCCACTTTTTAATGCCTAGTAGTATTCAGTGCCAACACAAAGGTTGGTAAAATACCAAGGGGTATGCATGAAGTCAGTTTTAAGTATTCTGAAGGTTCCCAAATCAAAACAGATTTTCTTGTAACACTGGAATGTATGGGTTGGATGCCTCTACATACAGGCAGTTAATTGATATGGATATAATTAAAGGCTAAATTCCAAGCCACTGGAGCTCTTGTTTATCATTAAAGCAAAGTGTTTCTGACTTTTCAAACATTTTTTAAAAATTTTTAAATATTCTTAAGCTTTTTCTGCATTTGAGGTTTTTCCAAGTATTAAATTTTAAATTTCAGAAGCTTCCTACTTGAGCCACATATATAAAAATCCTTTAAATTCAGTCAGTTGTAAAAATCATTTAACAAGGCATTGTTCTCTGCAGGTTTAGCAATATAATTGTTGTGTATGCTGAGGAATGAATGTGGGCAAGAGTCTGCTCAACAAAACTACATTGAGTAGAGACAGGATTTTCAAGCACTGGTGCCTGAGGATCTATCTCACTTTTAGCTAATCTAAAGCTTGCCATAATGAAGGGCAAGTTTTACACTTGCATGTACCACAGGAAAACAATGGGATTAAGGTATTAATACAAGAAAATAGCTCATTTGTCTTGTAAACTGTTTCATCAGGGACCACCCAGTCAGGTTCTCCAAGAGTCTGCTTATTTAATATTTAGCCATTAATCTTGTTCCCATCCATAAATTCACAGAATGCATAATTTAAAAATCCTACTCCAGCCCAGTGAATTTCTCTTCTACTCTCCAATATGTAGTAGCCAGAACATCTACTTTGGTCCTCATTTACAGTTGTACATTATGACAGCAAGACACTGACAAAAGAAATAACAACTGATATCCATGCCATTTTTTAAAGCATTATCTCAACTATCATGTCAGTACTTTGTTAAGTGATGGGAGAAGACGTATTGCTGGCCCTGACCAGAAAAAATGGCAACACTCAAGCACTGTTTGTTTTTTTGTTCTAACCTTTGTGACCTTTAAAAGCACCTGAAGCACCCTTCCATTCTATGTGTGTGTCAGCTGTGTGGAGGAATGAATAACTAAGGAACATCTAAAAGGTAGGGAGCATATACAAATACGGGATGAAGAAAAAATAAATGTAGACAGGAGAAAAATAAAAAGACCACAAGTTTTTGCCAGGTTAGTGGACAGACATAATATAGAAAACATACTAAGAATTATGTTATTGTATGGTTATTTCTTTTATTTTGTGGTATTACTAGTCTTACTGTCCTAAAATTATATTTCTCAAACTCAAATTTAAATACCAGCTGTGTGTTTGGAAAAAAAAGAAGTATAAATAGCTTGAGGCAGAAAATATTTATTAATAGTAGATGCTACATTTAGTTTTTTCTTTTTCAGCATAATCATAATTTGCTTTTACTCTACTGTTTNTAATATAGAAAACATACTAAGAATTATGTTATTGTATGGTTATTTCTTTTATTTTGTGGTATTACTAGTCTTACTGTCCTAAAATTATATTTCTCAAACTCAAATTTAAATACCAGCTGTGTGTTTGGAAAAAAAAGAAGTATAAATAGCTTGAGGCAGAAAATATTTATTAATAGTAGATGCTACATTTAGTTTTTTCTTTTTCAGCATAATCATAATTTGCTTTTACTCTACTGTTTGGATATTTTTTAAAGCTACCTGTCAATCCTTATTTCCTACCATATTTGTTTTCCAAGATACATGTGGTCTTCAATAAAGTTGCCTAGAAATCTCTGTGTCCAGAAGTGTGCTGCCTCAGAAGAAATACTGGGTTGATTTTTTGTGTTTTCATACAAATCCTTTCACAGTACCATTTTACAGTTTTGTGTGCAGAGGGGAGGATTACCCCTTTGTCTTTTAAAATTTGTTGTAAAATTTAACCCAATCACCATGGAATAACTATATGTGTTAAAAAATAGAAAAGGTGTAAACTCAAACCCATTTAGCATGGCCTGGGTCAGAACTGCAGCAGGATTTCACCTTGGAATCACAGCTAAGTACATTACATGTACCATCACAAGCTGTTCAGGCATCCTTGACTTTACAGGATGTTCTTGTGCAGCACTTGTGCCGCTGAAAACATGTAAACTTAGCTTCTTGTGCCCTTATCCAAACTCTTCAATACCACAGATAGGTGACACCACTGTATCAAAGAGAAATGTACTTAAGTGTAATGGAGTGGAAATTCACTCCAGCAGGTTTAAGTCCAAGTGTCAGATTGTCTGGAGATGCGTTTCAGGACTCAGCTCCGTTAAGTGTTTATCTAGTGACAATGTTGCTAAGGATACAGCCATCCTCTCTGCTTATTGCCTCGGCCACTGAATACTTGTCTTTTTCTTCCAGAAGGTTTCTACAGAAACTTCTGTCTGCTTAATGAAACCTGAGAGTTGGTGGTCATAATTAAGTTACAGCAATTATGTATGCTTTTTCAGTGGAACTTAGCCCTCCATAGGTCATGGTGTGTGGTGCCATGGTACCGCTGGCAAAGGTACTAGGCACCCACCCGCGGTTTCAGGGGCTGGCCAGGCTGCTCTGGGGCGTGGGAGGGCTGGCGAAGGTCCTGCAGGGGTTTGCCTAACCCACCGGTGGTCCAGGCACGCTGAGGAAGGAGAGACAAGGCGGAGGGGCTTCCCAAGGTGTTTTATTCGGGCACTGGGTTTGTGCCGGGAAGCACTGGCACAGTGTTTTACAGTACCATATATACCATTGCGAGTGGGTGGGGGAGCATACAAAACATCCTATGGTATATGGATGTGGGGTTTGAATCGGCTTGCAGCAGATTGGGGGATACAGAACCTTCCAAGAAGAAACCAAATACCGGGGGAGAAAGGGGGGAGATGGCAGTGCGTGACCATGGGAGAAACCGAAACCTGGCCATAGTACACTGTGGTACAACTGATTTTCGGCATCTGATTTAACAGAATGGCTACTTTCTTTATTTGTTGTTGTCATTACACATGTTAAATCAGTGTTTCAAGTTGGTTAGTATTCTTCCCTGGGATATGTTTTGTGATTGTAAAAACTACAGTAATCACTGTCACCTAACACAGTTAGTGATGTGCTCTAGTTGTAACACTCATTAAAAATTAGTTTGCATCCCAAACTTAATGCCTTAAAAATGCCATTTCATACTAAACTGAGTGACACATTGAGAAAAAACACCTTTTCATTTATCTTTTACACACTGATGTAGGATGCAACTTTCCATTCCATTCTATTTAGAATGAGATAACAACACATTACATACACACAGTCCATAATGATCTTCAGTTTGGACTGTAAATTTATAAATGACAATTCTGCAAATTAGACTTGAAAGGAAAAGCTGAGCAGAGAGTTTTAGAACTTGCATGCAAAATTCAGGACAATTTGTAAAGGAAAGAGCCTGGCTGCTTATGTTATAACTGCATAAATCCCAGAGATGTCTAGGACCAAAATGAATAAAAATAGTCCTGCCATCTTCTCACTTTTCAATCTTCTTTTGGTCCCTGATGATTTATTTTTGCCCTACACTGAGTACAGTATCCATCTATTTCTAACAATCAGAACTTTCTTAGACAAAAATATTTCTGGAAGTTGTTGTAAACAGCTGCTGGGAAAATACCTCTACAAAACCCAGAGCTAAGTTTGAAATGGAGAAGCCTGAATTTTTCTGTCCAAATATTTTCTTATTCCACAGTTAAATTACTGACTATAGCCTTGATCATGTGAAAACATTTGACATTGCTTATCTTGTGTATAAATGTATGTAGGATGCATCTGACTCCAGGCCTTTTCATTTCAACAGGACAACTACAATTTACCTGTATTTGTGGTCCTGAGACACTTGCCACTATATTTCACAGATCCAGTTAAGAGACTGGATTCCATATTAGCTCTTGTAAAGGAATATGCTCTACTGATTCTAAATCTTTGTGTTTGCTATTTTATATTCTACTCAGTCCAATCTTTCTCTATTGAAATACCATCTGTTTTCTTACATTTGACCTTCATCATTATATATTTTACTTTAAAGGCCTTAGTTTTCCTATTTCAGTCTCTTGCTAAAGGCTCAGATGTATTTTGGACAGAAAGTCTTGATGTTACTGGCCAAATCTCTTCTACTCCAATTTATAGACCACAAACAGGCTGCTTCTAGCTTGCAGCTGCACTTATTCCTTGTTTCAGATATGTTCCTATTCAGAACTTGTTTCTCACCACACTGCATCACACAGTCTTAGCCTTTAGAATCAAATCTTTCTTTTGAGGCACCTCTCTTCCCTTTCTCAGATTTCCAGGAGCTCTGCCTTTTGCTCTCCTCCTCAAAAATTGCAGCTCTTCTCTTCTGTCCTCTCTATTTCTGTTCTTTCTGTTTATAGTTCTCTCCACTACCCTGTTGGAACTCAAGACTTCTTTAATCTTTTCTCTACATGTTTTTATACATTACTACTAAATGGTTTCTCACAAAACAAGCATGAAATTAAAAGTATAAAATAAGAAATTTCTTAAGCTCAGTTTTGGTCTAGTAATATTAGTCAAAAAGAATTTTTTTTTCATATTTTAGGACTAGAGAGCGCATATTACAGACACTTTGGCACCTTTACTTGGAGTCGTGTCATCAATCTAGTGTAGGTAGTTTTTCCAGAGCTCCAATCTGAGCAGATCTTTACAGTTTTAGGAGAAAAACAAAGAAAAAAACAAAATCAAATGCACACACACAAAATTATAAAGTCCAAGAAATATTTCCAAGTAATATTTTCTCTCTGCTCAAAATTCATGAGCATTTTGGCTTAGTCTACAATTTTTCTAGATTGTAGGGTTTATGTATTCTTCTGTCTTAAAAAAAACCCCCATATTTGATTTATTTTACCACAATTCTACACATTTAAGATTGAAGGTTTACTGTAGCTAAAATCTGAATTTATGGATGCAAATGTTTCTTATAAACACATAATGTGGTTTGTAAAAAATAATGGCAAAATATTGATTTTGAAAAAAAACCCTGTTTTTTAAGAGCTATGACTGATTTTTTATTGGGAAGCATGTGCCCCTGTGTCTGCTTTTGAAGCTGAACTAGAGGAACGGTCAAGTTACAGTTATGTTAAGATGCTTTTTCAAGATATAGACCTCTCAATAGGATTATGCCATGTGTCCCCTTTGCCAGCATTTAGACTTTGATTTACAAACATAATACCTTTCACTCAAGGGAAGCAGGCAGAAAAGATCTTCTGTATATACTTAATCTGCTAACCGTTATCAGACATGCAAGCCTATCACAAGTAAACACATCTGTTTTAAATACTCCCTTGAGAAAGATTGTCTGGTGCCATTTAATAAAAAAGATTCTTTGGGTTTTTTCTCTGCTGATCTTTTCTTTGAGTCATATCACTGCTGAGAGTGGGAGCTATGAATTTCCCAACAATCTAAGCACAGTATTTTAACTAGAGAAGAATCTACAGCATCAGCCAAAGTTCTTTTCCAAAAGGAAAACAGATTTAAACAAACAAGAGTATCATTTCAGAATTTGAAATTATACTGTTAGCTGTTAGCTGATATCTTTCCTTTAAAAGAAGGAATTCTAAAGGATTCTTATCATGACCAACATGTTTGAAAATATAAAATCCCGTTACCTTCTAAAAATAGTTTGAAATACTGAAGCAGCCTCTGTGACAGCTATGAGCTACTCTGTTGTTTGGTTTCAATGAAAAATATCTTTTGCTAGGGTGAGATCATAGGAGATTTGTGATGCATTGTTCATTCAACTTTTTAAAAGAATTGGAAGAAGGCTGCACAGTAATTAAATTATCACTGCATACACTTAGGCTATTTAAATAGCCTGTCTTAGCATCTGCCTGAGCACATACCCATTTCTCTCTTGATTGCTTCATATTTTCAGACACCTTCCCTTCCTTGCTGCAATATGTATAAGAACCGTATCCAATACTTAGAAAAGTGAAACCTGTTGTGCTACCTAAGGCCACAGAATTGTGGCAATTGGCATGGAGATTAAAAAAGAAAAACATCAGTATTTAAAATTATTCACACTTTCAGTTTCACATAAGCACCAGCAAGAATTTTTCCTTAAAATAAACTTAGCACTAAAGCTTCTGTAATGGAGAAATTTGGGTCAAGGAGTTTGGAGGACATGTTGGAAGAATGGTTCTTTCTAATACCAGCTTGCATAGTCAAAAAAGGACATCTCACCATTAAAAATATTTCAAACCTTAAGAGCTTGTTTTGACAAAACCCAAATTTGAATTTTTTTTCCAGACCCATTGTTTGTTCAATCAGACAATATCTTGCCTGGTTTTCAAATAATTGAAATCTCTTAAACTAGACATCCTTCAGACCAGCAGTTCAGCTCAATCTGTACTTTCATCTAAAACACTTGTTCCTTTCAAGTTGTCACATCCTACTGCTTTAGTAACCCATGTGTTGATCCAGTTTTAATGAACAAGATTTCAACCCCAAATTTATCTTTTTTAATCTCCACTGACATAGAGATAAAAAGCTTTTATATTTCCCTCTAAAGAAATGCTCAGTCTTTTCTTTCAATTAAAAAATTACCTTTTATTTTATAACAAAATGTTGTTTCAGTTGTGCTGTCAGAGAGCTGTTTTGGGAAAAGGAGCAGTGGTCTCAGTGGGATTATGAAGTGAATCACGACCTCAGACTGTGCATTATTACATAAAACAAACAAGCACACCATGAATTACGTAGTTTTGCATTTCTATCTTGGGATTCTAATGACAACATAAACCACTTGAGCTTCAGTTGTATGGCTTATGATGTCAGCAGAACACCTCAGTGGAATTCTAATCCCATCATTCCCAACTGCCCACTATACAAAATGTGTTTAGACAGAAGAATCAGAAAAGGAGATGATATTTCATTTTGTCATTTATCTTAGGAATATGAAATCCACTACATCACAACAGTGAGCCTCTTCTTTCAGGACGTAATCCTAGAACAAGAAAAAACTGGATTTTTTACTCAAGTAATGACTAAGTTTGCTTCGAACATGTGTAGCACGGATGGGCCGAGGAGCCAAAAGGAGAGCCAAATGAGAGACTACAGAGAGCGAGTAAAGAGAAAGCAAAAAGAGAAGGCAAAAGAAAGAGGGCAGAACCCTCTGACCTTTATTTATATGTTTTTACAAATCACCGTAGATTGGAGGTAGAAATCACTACCTCTCAATTCCATTGGTCAACAGAAAAATTTATCATATGTCTCCGCCTAGAAGAATAGAATAACAAACAACAAAGACAGTTAACAAAACATAGTTAGCAAAAAACCATGGCCATGTTTACAGCAGAATGTGTGAGAAAGTATCACAGCAAAGAGAAACATTGAAAAACTGCAAAACTCAAGACAACAAACATGCACATTAATATGAAATACATCAACAGGTTTTGGAAATAGCAAAATAAATGTGGCATTGATGTTTAAAAAAAAATATCCTGAGCAGAAGGGTCTAAATACCTAGCAAGACACGATGACTTGAACAGAGTAAGTTTGAGTAGTAACTATATTACTCAGCTTCCCAATGTCACATGTGTCAAAGAGGAGATTTATCTCAAAGGATGGTTGATACTTTTTGCTGTCTGGGTGAGTTGTTCTGCCTAAGAGAATTGGTAGAGAAATTTGCTATAGCAAAAGCAGAATAGTTCTGACACAAGGCTCATTGTAGCATTTTTTAATTTATTCCCACAAAAAGAGAGATTGGCAAAGGCCTCAGTGATTTTTTTTTTTTTTCTAAGACAGCATGGTGAATATAAGAGAAAATATAAGGATTTACCTTTTTTTTTAATTTTTGTTCCAGTGTGAACATATTACTTAACCTCTTTTGCCCATTTCAAGGAGGTAACTTCTTTTTTTATTACAGTTTGTGAAACTCATAAACCACATCCATTTAAGGAAAATCCAGATTGTCATTCATTGACATGATTCCATAAACACAATAATTATTTATCAGTTTGATGGAGTATTAAGGGGGTTTTGTCTACTGTAAAAAGTCATTGAATCCACAGGAATCTCAAAGCGAGCCAAATGTACACAGTTCCGCACTCTCCTTCATAAAAGACAGGTTCTATTGCCTAACTGGGCACCATGAAATATCTCTTGGGGTCATTTGTTAGACTCTGCTTTCAGACCTGGCTAATGGTGTTTTGGTGTCTCTTCATTATTCATCTCTAATCAGCTTTTTCCCATCCCACAGATATCTGTTGCTAAATCTCCAGACAGGAACGACCAGCTGGCAATTCACAGACCGTCTTTGAATTTAAGCAGATTTAGTAGGGTTTCAATGAATGTTTATAGGGCTTAAGCTAATTGGAAATAAGATTTACAGTGCTTGTTTTAACCAATGCCATTCTATACTTAGAAAGAGAATTACTGGTGTATCTTAAAATGGTAATCTAATTTACTCATGAGTATAACTTCCTTCAGTGCAGACACAGCCACTGCCAATTCAAGGCAACACAGCAGATTTAGTTTTAACTTCTACATTGTGTGATGAATTGAAAGGTTATTATCTGCAGTTAGATATAGACAAATAGCAAAGTCGCACTTCACACACCAGGTGCAAGTGGAATCAAATACTAGTTCTTTCAAAGGAAAGTCTACAGTCTTCTAACAAAAGGTATTGATTCTTAGAGTTGGTCATTTCTAAGGAAACTCAGTGCTTTAAATGCCTCAAAATAAGGCTTACTTACATTCATGGTAACCACTTGGCAATAGTAAAAAATATTGTCTATGTTAATATGACAAGAACAGAAAAAGAAAAAAAACATTCCTAGAAAATTAATTCCCAAGTCTCCAGTCATTTATTTTATGTCCTGTCTTAAGAACTTTTCCACAAACCTCTGCATCGTTTAGTAGGCTGGAGAGAACAATTGTCTATAAAAGTATAAAGCCCTTCCTTCCTGGGAACTGAAATGGATTTTCATCCTGCTTATTAATTTAGTTCATTAGTAATTTAAAACAGATCTCAATTTCTTCTTGTTTAGGCCTAAACAGGTGCATAATATCACTGTTGTACTCCAGCTGTCTTGCTGAGTTTTCATTTCTTTTTTTAAAAAGTGAGATCTTTGAATATTTCTTATGTAATCCTTACTCTTCTCACATATCCCTCACTAGTCTGTATGTGACTTATGGTGCTAAACAATTTCTTTACAGTATTTTGAACTGGTTTTCAGATGAAGGTAAACAAATAAAGCTAGATCTATTTATTACATGAAAGTCACTTAGGAGCACAGCCAAAAATGGTTTATTTAGGTTAAAGCTGACAGGTGAGTTTTTAAAGGTTCTGCTAAAATCACCAACCAGCATGAAAATAGGTTAAATCATATTTTGATGATGATAATTTTACAAATGTAATTTCTGTTTTAAATGGCTGCAATTGTATCTGGGTTGATACAAATCTGCCTCTGTCAGCTCTGACACTGCTATTGCTTAAGATCCTCAATCATTTTAACTTCTGATCCTGAGTCGAATCGTAGGCTGAGCAGAGAGAGAAGAAAACATTCCTTCCCCCCTGGATTCACGTGTAATCCAAAAAAAATTTAGAAGATGCCTTTCTTATTTTAACATATTCTAAGCCTTTCTGCCAAAATTTTATCATTTTCTGGTCCAGCTGCTTAGGACCCAGCTTAACATCCCTTAGGGTTACATCCCTTACGCCATTCTTATGAATCTGAAATCCAGGAGGCAGCCAAAAGCAAATCCCCAAGCAGCCTGGGACTCATACCCATAGGACAGGTCTCAGAGCAGCTAATGAGACTGTGTACTGTGCTGATTTGCTCCAGTGGTGAGGTTCTGCATATGGATAAGCAACAGGCTGCTGCATTTCCTGTTAAGTTTTTCTCTTACCTTTTAAATGTATTTGTCTCTTCCCTATTTTGGAAAGAAGTGTTTCAGACTTTAAAGGAACATCAGCTTCAGACCAGTTTAAATAACATTTTCCCTAGAACAATATATAATAGCATTTAAAATATTGGCAAGCAGCTTTTAATCTCCTTTAGAAAATCACCCAGTAAAGGAAAATAAAGGATATGGTTAAAATGACAGCATTGTTTCATGCTTGAACTCTAGGAGCCATTGTCACGCACCATTTTAAAATGGTAATGTGTTGAATTCATTTTTAAAGTACAAGACTGTAGCACTTGTGGTTGATTATGAGGAAATCAGTGACCACTGAATGCTGTAGCAATGGGTAAGAATTATTTCTTAATACTTCATTACTATACATGGTAGACAAATCTTTTTAAAAACAGCAACAGATGTATTTAGGTGACCTGATTTCAAAATTATGAAACACCTGGAGATTTCCTCCAATATATATTCTTGTTATACTCACATAGACCCTTGCTGGCATGAGTAATACGTGGAAATCAGGCTTACTGGGAGCTAAGTACTATCCTTCATTATATACTTTTTTGTTCCTTTTTTCCTTTTCCTGTTTTTACTTCCGAAACTGCTAATAGCTTTCCCCAATACTAGTGAACTAGATCAGCTACTGGAGAGCAGAAATGAAAAAATATGCATGAGCTTGACTGAAGAGGAGGTATGGGATTATGTGGTTACCCCCAGTCCTTGCTCTTTATTCTCATTCATTTGCGTTCTGTGTACAAATACAGGGTGGTGACATCAAAAGAGAAACTATGATTATTTCAATCAATATTTTGGATTTCTAAAAGAGGGATTTAGGTCCTCACAGAACTTTACAAAAAATTGTAGTGGTATATACAATTTTAACTATCTTACCTATAGTTGCAGACTTGAATCTAATCCATAAAAGTAGCAAGAAATTATAATTCTGAGATTAAAAACAAAACAGTCTGCAAAGGGTTCTTTTGTTCCGTGGTCCCAAACATGGTTATGCAGCTTAAACAAAACACAGAACTGATAATTTATAGACTATACTTACATATTCCTTGATGCACAGCCGGAGAATGCTGACCTGGTACAAGCTACCCCTATTCAGGGACATACCCTACATAGGTATGACATAGATAGGTATGACATACCTATGTAGGGTATGTCCCTGAATACAACTGAACACACTCTTCAGACTTTTAGATTTTCCTTACTACAAAATATCACTCATTATGCGGCCTGATGTGTGTATTTGGCTCATCTTCACCCAAACCTAACTTGTTTCTATGCTTACATATGGAATCTGAAAAAATGTAAAATGACTTTTTGATATGCTGTTAAATGGAACAACCTGTTAAATGAGGCATCAGAAAGATCTCAAGAGAAAATGCATGTGGGAAGGGGAAGATCAAGAAAACACAGCAGATTCCTAATGTTGCAACTTCCTTCACTGAGCCCACAGTGTACATTTTTCTCTATTATCCTGAAACATTTAAACCAAAACAAAGTCCTACTAACATAGGACAGTCTTTAATTTGAAAGCTTAAGGACATCAGTTATAAAGATAGATGATATCATGGGCCTGACTAGGTGATGATTACGATACTGCAACTGCAATTTGGCATGTTAAGATTACAGCATGGTGTTACTTATGTCCTGAATAATTTAAAAAGGTCCCTTGAGAAAATACACAAAACTTTCTTTGTAAAAAAAAAAATCTTTTTCTTATAAACAAGATAACACTAATCCCTTTACTTCTCTGGATAGGAGAAGAAATAGACATGGTTCTGTCTTCCCAGATGACACTTGATTGTCATTTTATGGTGTATACTAATATTTGATTCTGACAGTTGAAAGATAGATTGCTAGCACACCTTCCTGACTAAATAAAAGAGAGGTTTTACAAGATGGAGCTTATCACATGAGCAATACAGAAGAGAAACAGGATAAAATAGCAAAATTGGAAATTCAATATAAAATAATACTTCTGCAGTTCCAATCAAACACATGTGTCATCATGACCAGATAAAAAACGTTTTGCTACAGATGTAAACCACCTTTGCCATTAGAAATAATGTGTTGTTATGACTGGCTTTGGTAGCATAGCAAATTTGACACAAGTGAGAACACACATGGTGTACTACCAAGTTTAGTTTCTTTCTCATGATGGATAATGTCCCGAAAAAATTTCAGCATAATGATATAACAAACAGGTACTTCAGCAGATGTTTTATCCAAACAAAGTAGTTCAGAAACCTAAAATAAGGCAGACAGGTTTGCTTCTGTTTGTCAGTTCTTCTTTAGTATTTAATTTCTTTTGGGATAGAGTTTTGAGGAATCTGTGTAAGATTATTCATAAAATAAAAAAAGGCTCAAAGTCTTGTTACTCTGACACAGAAAGCGGGCCCCTAACCTGCTGATATGCTCAGCTCCTTTTTGCAGCAGACACACTACCAGACACAGATCTGTCCCAGTTCGAGCAGTTGCACAGGGAGAAGAGTTCCTCTTGGCATGGCGAGTTCCTTGTTGCTGGAGGAAGCAATGTGGGTCATGCTCATAGCAGCCACTTCAGCTTAACTTGGCCAAGTGTCATTGCAGGAGGAAAAGCACGGGAAAGCCTGAGCTGAGAGCTGGCAGCATCCATTACACCACTTTCCAAGCAAAGCTGGAGCGCTACAGAGCTGCCCCTTTTAGAACAGTAACATAATCTGCAAACAAGGAAACTCAAGCAGACCTTTGCACTTTCCCTACTGTACTCCTTGACAGAGTTTATCAAGGACCTTGCAAGGGTTGTAGATGTGTACCCATCACAGTCAAATTATGATTCCAATAGTTGTTGTCCGTCTGCCAATTATCCTGTAAAATTGAAATAGAATTCCTTACCCCCAGTCCTAATTTCTTAGCTGATCTTAATACACTCTGAAATATTATAGTTTCCTTTATTTTACTGATTAATGTTACATGTATGTTAAATAAATTTTAAAATCTTTCATGGTGAAGGCGTTTAAGCTTTTGAATATTGGAGCGGCTGAGTCTCCAATAGCATAACTAGGTCCTTGCTCAGTTCCAATTATCCTGATAACTATGACTCAGGCCCTGAGAAGAAAAGTTTTCAGTTCTGCTCTATGGCTTCATTGGTAAGCAGATTTAATTAAATTCTATCCTGCAATATGTCATTGGGGTGAGTGTGGTTGTAAATGGCTGTATTCAGTAAGTGACCACACAGATGAGCAGCCAGCTGCTTCCCTTCTAGCCAGCATATTCACCCGGAGTAGGGAATGGATTCCTGTGATTTGGATGCTCCAACATGATCCTGGCATTAGGACCACTCATGAGGTCACAAACCATCCTCTTGCACATTTCTGCTTACAATAAAAGTATGAATTTTCAGATTTTAAGTGCTAGACAACAACTATAAATAAAGGACTCAATTGCTCATTCAATGTCCAACCAAACAAGGCAATTGGAGCTTAATAAAACTCATTACTTTTTTATGAAAAATAGACATGTCTATTAATTTCATGATGGCAGTAATAATCCCAGAAACTTAAACTCTTCTATTTGAATTGACTCTTCAAAATCTACACTGTCTGCTATGACACCTGATTTCACCTGCCCATTTTTTACCTACCAGATGAAAAATTCATACTTTACAAATAAAAAGTAAGATAATAGTCCAGAAATTTTTGAGTAGGCTTCAAAGGAAGTTTCAGTCTTAAAATCTTGAGCATTTATTACTGAAACTAACTTCTTTCCTTCCCCCCACACCTTCCCTTGCTTACATCTTCTTGATGTAAGCATGAGGGAAGGGAAAAAAATAGCACCCTTCTGGAAAAGCAGATTGGAAACTAAGGCAATTCAGATTGTCTTGTAGTTAAAGCATTGGCTAAGAGTCAGTTAGGATCTGACACAAACTTCCTGTGTGAGTTTTCTGAAAGCTGTTTCAAGCCAAACTATGATAGTTTGTTTAATCATAGCGAGCTAGAGCATGCTCCCCTGTGATTCATTTGGAGCTACTTGTGGAGCAAATCATCATGCCTCTTTGTGAAAGTGGGAAAAATCTTATCTTCAGTCTCCCCCTCCCTTGTCCTTGGATCAATGGGATGGTAATAGAAATAGGAACTTGCCTCCACAAAATGTTCTATTTATTGCCTCTCTTGTGTTGTTCAGATATTTCAATGATGGTGTTAATGATCTTGGTCCAGAAAAGTACATAAGCATGTTTCTGGCCTTAAACAAAACCACCATTAAACTTTATGGCTTACTTAAGTATAAGACCATTAAATCATGGAGAAGTCTTGGTTAAATCTGACTGCTATACTTAGCACCTCTGAACTGTGAAGTTCTGGAAATACCTACAGCAGTGCTGAAAGAGCAATTGTCTGGAGCTCACTTCTACCTCCAGTACGAGGAGATCATTTAGACTTCCTGATTGATGAAGATTTCCCCTCAAATATTATACATGATAAAGTCTTACCTGAGCAAGTCTCTAAGTATGGCAACAAAACATTTGTATACTGATTTAAAGAGTTCTATCATATGTTACCTAATGTTATTATTTGCTTTTACAACTATGTCTATACACATTGCATATCAGAGCAGTTTTATACCTCAGTTCAGAATATAACACATATTTTATTGATCATTGTTTCCTTACTGCTCAAAGATACTGCATATTATTCAAGAACTACAGTCAACATTTTCTATAATTAAGCTTTTAAAATATTTCTTAGTCTAGTACAAGCATTCAATTTCCATCCTGTTCCTACTGGGAGTTTCAAAATCCACATTTGAAGCTTGATATTTAAACTGATTATTATACTTTTCCCATTTCTTTGGCCAGCTTCTTAGTTAGCAGCTCTTGTTTTTAAATGATACTCCAATTAAATTAAACTAAAATACGATATGTTATCCCAAACAACTTTAAAAGCAATATCTTCAATGTATTTAATTTTTGTTTTACATGAAGAGAATAAGCATTCTGCATAAGAAATGTGTCAGCTTTTCTGGGGTTATATTATCAGCAGCACACATGGATTTGTAGTGTTGTGGTCTACACTAGAGTATTCTGGCAGTCAAAATACACTTCAGCACATAACTTATACAATATCATCTGACATAGCCACAGGCAGCTTCACACAAGAGTACAAAAACAATTTGCTTGGTAAATTAGCTATTTAATATTACACCCATATTTGATTAATTAGTCTTCCAATTTATTAGTGATACATAGAAATTCAGAATTAGAGAGTCCTGTTCATTATACATAAAAAGTATACATTTAAATTAGCTTCCAGTTAATAATGTAGATACTTTATATATCTACTAGTACTCAGTAATACCACATACCCACCTTGTTGATAATTGAGAACTCACAGCTGCAGCTTTTCCGTCATCAGATTTGTATTTACTTGGTCACATATGAAATCATTCTGCTATGCAAGAGAAGCATTCTTTACCAAATGGTCAATTACATTTCAAAGTTGTTATTTGATACATGGATTCAGACTGTGTTCTCCTAAATTTCTTTTCTAAATAAGAGAAGATCTATTGCTTACAATTCTGACATTTGATTTCTCACCTACCACCACAAAAACTTCTGCTGGTACATGCCAGTTGTAGGTCAGTGACCCTCTGTAAGAGAGACATGCAAAATACTTTACCTGATGGAGCTGGGCAGCAACAACAGAATTGCAAATTGCTGCCCTGACTCCGCGTTGTGGTGTTGTCTCACGGTTTTGTCACAATACTCAGGCAGGAGTGCAAGCAGGCACTGAGGTTGCACCAGAAGGCAAATACAATGCAATATCAGAATGTCACTATTCAGTTATTTCTCAGCCCTCTGTGATTTTGTTCCACAGAAGTATTTCCCTTTCTCTTCCACTGAAGCTCTACAGCTGCCTAGAGACATGTTTGGGTCTCCTTCCTATACCTCTAGCTTGCAGTCCCAGCTGTGACATCCCCACAAAAAGCAATCAGAGGTTTACTATAATACGTGCAGAACTCCCAAGCTTTCTGTGTTCTGAGTATACCTGGGAAATGTGTATCTGAAATAATACAGATACCAAACTCCTAGTAATAATACAGCAACACTCCATAATAACTCACATCTGTTTCTCATTGTAAACAAGTTTGGATGACTCTTCCCTGTTTCCCTTCCCTAGATTTTGAGAAAATGGGGAAAAAAATAATTTTTCCCTAATACCACAGTTAAAAACTGGTCTACAGTGTTTCAGACTAGTATGTTTGCATTCTAATCAAAATTTTATTAGAGTTTCATACTTTATCAAGTGACTTACCTTTGTTAAGGATCATGAATTTTGAAAATGAGTCACCGGACATAATTTAAAGGCTATTACCCTAACAAAAAAGGGGAGTTATAACTCAAAATTGAATGTCCTTTTTGTCCTAAACTGGGGAACAATGACATATGTAAAATAGTGACTTGTGCTTTTTACTAGATGTAACCTGTCTCTATCACTGCTGATGTAAATCAGAACTCAGCTGCTTAAAAGTGATACTGACCAGGACAATGTGGCAATCACATATTTATAGAAATATGTGTGGTTTTTGTTGAAACATGCCAAATATAGCAACCACTTACAAACTTCTAACACTCCACATATCAAGTATTGGATTAATCTTCATTCTGCATCAAGGGACCATTTTCTAATTAACTAAAACAACCAAGTGCATTTGCCAGCCTGCAGGATTTACAGAAAGGAGGTATAGTGTGAACAGTGTTCCCAGCAGGGAAAATCATCCAGCAATCTTGATTGCATCCCAAAATATTTTGCAAGTTTTCTGGACAAGAGTTACATCTACTGCTGTGCTGATTTCACTTTGTCCATGTTTGGGTTACAAATGGTACTTCATGTTAAAATGGGAGAATTAATATTTTGTCATGAGAATTAAATGGCTGTAGGGATTGGGTTTTAATTCCCTAAGTTCCTCTTAGTAGTTTCTTTATAAATTTTATTTCTTGGATTTCAACATGCCACCTTCCTTTCAGCATGTGAAATTCCTCTCTTTCCTTTGTAATTTAATTTAGTTTCATTTAATTTCTTTTCATTTCTTTTTTTTACATTTATAGCAGTTAAAGTAAGTGAAAAGAACCTGTCTCACCAGTACCTCACTTCAAGCGGCTCCAAGATCTTTCCACACAGAACTGACTATTAATAAGAAAAAGAGATATGAGCCCTTGAAAAGCATTGAGACATAGATTTTGGCAGGGTTTTTTTAGACAGAATTTCCCTTTACTTGGTAAAAAGACAGCCAGTTAAAGTACTAACATACATTAGAATGTAAGGGGAAAAAATGTTGGTATTGCTTCACAGACTTCACTGGTCTTACTTTGGCCATAGTGGCTAATACCATTTTTCAGATGGTGGATTCGTTAATGAAATAAAAATTTAAAAAACTTTGTATTATATATTTTCAAAAGCCTCATTCAAACTTAAAATACTATCAGTACTGTCTAATATAGAGCAATCCCCACAGCTGCCACCTTGCACAAAACTATAGGGCATCCAGAACAAATCTTAATTTAG
>VYZT01007325.1:15132-28337 GCA_013400735.1 Pomatostomus ruficeps | reverse complement strand
CTTGTCCATGAAATGAACAAAATATCATTAAAAAAAGAAATTTTAGTGATGTACAATGAATCAAGAAAATGTATGATGTGCCAAAGAACTCTTTAATCTTAACAGGCTCCTGCCTATATTTTTTGTGATGCGTTGTAGAAAAGCTGAGCTCATCATGCTACTTTTTCAGTAACATCATGATGCAGAATTTTCACTGGATCAATCAGTTTTGATTGCTGCTCCCCACTGCTTCATACTGGAGGGGGAAATGTGTTTTCGTGGTGAAAATTACTTTGCACTCTTTCCTTCTGCTTTGCCAAGTGATCTGTGTCTCTTCTCTTGCATGCTGAAAAGGAGTTCATCCTGCTTTTATTGGTCCAGGTGTAAATCTGTATTTCCCCATAACAATTAAGAAAAGTAGAATTTGTCCTGACTTGGGAAGACAAATATCTCTCTTCTAATGCTAGTGTAAGATATTCTCACTAGCTTGGCTTAATACTAGACTCTGATGTTATCTGTAAAGTAGAATGAAAATGTTTATTCCTTTCCCCTGTGCACTATGCCACATCAATTTCCATAGTGCCTTTTTTTTTTCTTTTGTACCACAGAGGAGCATAATTCAAACCTACTCAGATTTCTGACTTTGCTGTAAATTAATCTTGCCAGTGCATGTCTGGCACTTTGAACTAAGCTGTATCTTCCACTCCTTTGGTAGCCTGAATGACATCAAAATGCTACTCATGCTGTGCACTGCTATTTTATCTAGATTATGATGATATAAAGAAGAGCAGAGGAAAAGGTAAAATACTAGAAAGACACTCTGTGGTGTTTTCACAGCTTGTTCCTGTCCTTCTCCAACTCAAAAATCCATCTAAAAGAGCTCTGAGCTGTCATGGACTCTGAGGATGGGTGACAAGAAAATCTATTTGTCTTGGCTGAATGGACAGCTTAAAACTCTAGCCCTTTCAAAATACGAGCACTCTTATGGATATAACAGAACTGATTTTCCTCTCAGTTACCTGAGTATAAATAAGGATCATCTCCTTGAAATTGCACCAGCTTAAATCAGAATCAGGCCCACGTCCACATATGTTGATCTAGTGAAAAACATGTCTTCAACAGTTACAGTTCCAAGTATTAAATTTTGTGGGTTAGATAGAGAACAGAATAAAGCTCCTGTAGAATCCAGTTTATCTTAACTTCTAGGACTCTTGATCTATATGATCTTCACTGATATACCCATTTCAGAGTCAAAACAGTGCTAGTGTGGTTATGCCAAAAAACTGCTTTCAGTGTTGAGTTTATTTTGAAGGAAGAAACCAGCTTCCATCTCTCTGCTAGCCCAAAGCAACCTAGTAACTCAGGGAGCTTGTACCAGAGTAGGAAAACCCTTTGTGAGCACACTAATGCTGACATAAATCCAAAACTTCCCCAACACAGACTGTGGGGAGACTATGGTCAGACAGAGAGAAATGCTATGTGTTCCTGTGCCCCAGGAAAACCCAGGAGCCACCAAATCTCCTTCAGGAAGCCTGGGCTACCATTGGCATTTTAGCCTTGTGTTTTACCAGTGAAGATGAAAGATATTTTCCTGGATACCAGCATAAGTAAACAAGGACTAGCAAAATTAAAGAGTTGATTAAAATTACCTTTGCTGAATTTTGCTGAGCATTTCTTTGTACTAATCTGGGACCTGTTCTACAGTATTCCTAGAAGAGAGCTGTTCTAGGGAGGGCATTTTCAAGAATTTAATTGCAGCCCATTTAGTTTCAAGGCATCCACAATAAGCAGGAGGAAATATATGTTGCTAACAAAAAAACCCAAAACATTTTTTGTGGGGCTGTGGGAAGAGAAAAGATAAAGATGTCAATACTGACATTGGCATTTTTCTTCTTTTTAATGCTTCTCAAGAAAGTTTCCCTTGTGGTGAACTTTTTAGAAGAAAAGCAGGTTTGCTGCTGCAGAGGGAATTAAAATTGCTATTTATTTGTGCTCCCTTTTTATACAGATACAAATAACTATGAGTCAAATGTCAGGTGTGACACTTGGAGATACGGTTCTGCATTAATCTTCAACTTGGAAATTTTTTCCCCCTCTTCCTTCAAATTTGTTTCGTCTGAAGGGTTATCCTCCTCAGCTGCTCAAGTAGGAGATCAGTTACCCAATTTCAGCTTCTCCTCCGTAATCCCTCTATTTAAAGGTGAGATAATCAGCTTTTGTTTGGTTGACTTGGATCTAAGACAATCTCTGGACTAAAGACAAAGAAGAGCCTACATGGAGTGAATGCAGAGTCTCTGCTTGCCTGCAGAGCGAGGAGATGGCCTTTTATGCTCTTTCCAACACTGAAAATTCTCATGCCCTGTAAATCCCAGCAGTAAAACTTAGAGCATTACCCACAGACAAATGTTCCTGTTAGTAAGTGAATATTTGGATAGCAGACTCAAGAACGTGCCAGAATATTTGGCATGGGTGATCATCCCAAGAGAGAAAGAATAAAATCTTTGTTCACCAAGTGATGGCACAGAGCTGCTGCTTGGGAAGCAACCTTACAATTTCTGTTGATTGTCACTTTCCTTTGAGAATTGTGTGTATTGTGGAGGAGAGACAGACCAACTTTCTTTCCTTCTTTCTTTTCCCTTCTTTCCTTGTCTCTCTCCACACCTCCCCTCCACTTCTTTCTCCTGAATTTAAAGCTATGAAAAATCACTGGACCAAAAAGTGATGAGAACAAAGTGGTTCATACACACAGAGGTCGTGGAGTCACGCAGGCTACCTCACCAGTCTGCATCAAAATGTCTCAACAGTGGCTTGACATTTCCCCAGGAAAATGTATTCCTATAACACTTCTGTTTGGATCTCCCATTGGAAGAGGCCCCCAGAAGTATGCAATGGATGCAGAATTTGGGCTTCTCCCCACTACAAATTTAGATCCCTTAGGAGCTATATTTCAGCTAGAGATTCTGGGCCACAGCAAAGAAAAAAAAAATAGGATATTGGAAAAAATCCCCACAAGGTGACAAGCCTCTTCAGAGACTGACTAAATGAACACTTTTCTTATCTACAAACATGTTTCACTCTGCAGATCTATTTAATGTTTCTGATATTTCAGGGTCTGAGGTCTATCTGGGAGTAAACAAACACTGTTGCATCAGAATTTCAGCACGACAGCAATTCCCATTTTAGGACTAGGTTAGGGAAAGGGCCTAAAAGAAGAATGTTTCTCTGCAGTGTATTTCTCTAGGAAACTGAGGGCATAAATGCTCAGGGAACAAATAACTTGGTTCAAGCCCCTGGAGTAGGGTTCCAGGTTCTGGCTGGGTCTAGTAGAAGTTGCCATACAATAAATACCCTGGCTCTTCACAATATAAAATAGGTCCATAACTCTGTAGCTGTGAGTGGCTAAGGGAAAATGCATCTGGAATTACCAAAGAACTGGTAAGTGTTGCTAAACAATGTGTTAATGAACTCACTGAACAAGGCAACATAGGTCAGATCTGATCCTGCTTGAAAGCCTCCAGAGGCTCACCTGGAAGTGGACAGTGTCAGGAAGAAATTCAATGGCTTCTCTGAAAAAGAGAGGCAGAAGAAAGAACAGTCCAGTGTTTCCCCACCCTGGTACAGAGACATGCTGCTGATCAGATGTGGGAGCATGGAGCTGGTAGGGAGGTACAAAAGAAGGGATTGCTTCAAAGGGGTGGGTCAGAGGTATGTGCCACACCCCCATTCATTGCGGTCGTATGATTTCACTATTACAGATTCAAACTTGGCATATGCAAAAGTTAAAGTTCCCATGGCAACAGTTATTTCTACCACAATTCATGCCCTGTATACTTATCATACACATTTAGCATCAAAAAGGAATACATTACATGACACATTTAACAAAGCAAAAGAGAAAAGAAAATACTCCAGCTGTGGAATGAAGCCAAGCCAAAGATTGCTAGAGAAACCTTGATTTTTGCAGTGCTTGACTTTTTCAATTTTAGCTGTAAAACTTTATGGTTACATTAACCAAGATTTGTACTTATTATATGTTCACTTCATCCCACAAATGTTAAGAGCATTGTCCAAGCACCAGAAATGTTCTGTTCCCTAGATACAGTCTATCTTCTATAAACTCAGTGCTTACTCTCACTTTCCACTGGTCAGCTGAGCTTCATTTGTAGTCCCACTGGGACAGGAATTAACAAATATACTAAGAGGAGAAGAAGAATGACGAAAAATTCAGCCATGCGGTATCAGTTCAGGCAGCTGTTTGCTTGAGGCATTTTGTAGTTCCCTAATCTCTCAGAAATACAAGCAGAATTGCATGAAGTCCTGTGGTTTTAGTATCCTAGTCTTGATGCGGAAATTGTATGTGGGGAGAAGGTGTTGCCCTTTTACCATACATATAGGAATGGACTTAATGGCTCAACCCAAAATTCAGCTCCTCCAGAATCATGTTATCAACAGTAATTGACAACAGTTATCTATAGAAGACTATACAAGCAAGGAACAGATAGAAGGACTTCACAGAAGTTTCTTTCAGCGTAAAGCAAATTTGGGAAAGTCATGAAAGAGATTTAGCTTGGGGGTTTTTTTAATCTCTTCCCACTCTAAACCTGTCAACTGATTAATTCATTTTACGCAAAATGCATCAGAAACAATAATGGGCTGAATTTAGCCCTGAAAGAAAGAAGTGGTTATCATTCCACCCATTTCAATGGAATTACTTCAGGGACAATATTGTGCTACTTGGCCTAATTTTTTCCTGGTATCCTTGCAAGGGCAAGCAATTTCACTGAATCAGTACAGAAAGAGGATAAGTAAAAGAAGAATCTGTTGGATGTTCCAGGCTTTCTGTCTCCATGCACTTGTGTCCTTGTTGACAGCTGCTCACCATGACTAGAAACCACAGTCAGATCAGATTGGCATTGTCTTGCACATTAACTCCACATTTCAATGCTGTAACCTGTCATTGCTTTGTTCATGTCAATTGATGTGAACTGATTTGCTCTAACCAGAGCTTGGAGCAATTTGATGGCAGGGTCTGTTATTGCACAAAGCACAAGGCAGTGCCAAACAGCACAATCAGACAATCTAATTAAATTCCTCAATTCCACTAACTTCACCATCATGGTAAGAGTGGGAAAGTGGATTTTTACAGCTATTATGACAGTGTTGTGCTGTGGTTTCTTGGGAGTTTCACTAATTTCATGTCTGTAAATCATTATTTTCCCATATGGGAGTTTTGCCTGGTAGATTCCACAATGCGTATATGTAGTACCTGCCACACACCTGCCATATACCCTACATCCTGCCCTGCTGCCCAAGATGAGCAGTATATATGAAGATATGGGAGTGTATATGTATGCAACCTGTAGCAAACAATACAAAGGTTTATTTACCTGTTCTTTACTCATGGCTCCACTGAAAGTGAGATATAGGTATTTCTTACACAAGAGACTTGCTGTTAGGTTACTTGGAAGTAAAAATTACACAACCACACTAACTACCATGCCCCAAAACAGCCATTATGCAAGCAAAAGATTTAGAAATATAACCCTAAGTATCATCAATGCACTTTGTGAATAGATTCATAGTTCAGAGTTATGATCATTGTATGCAACAGTTATAGTGCAGTTTATTTGAAAGATAAGTTTTGAAACAGCATCTCATTTAATGGGACCATAACATCTCTGAAGGAGAAATGTTGCAGTTATTTAATATCAAAGAAAGAACTTAGATGTGTTCCTGCCAATACAAAGGTTGTCTTTGCCCTAAGGTTCTCATGGGTTTACAATTCAGAGTGTCTGAAAAGGCTCACTAATTAAAGCAGAGAAAATAATTTTTACCTGTGACCATTTAGCTTTTGACAATCAATTACCTCCATATACCTGCAGTAAAGAATTACCTAGATTTCTCAGACAGCCAAATTTAACATACAGAGAGCTTCAATTTATACAAGAGAGTAATAAAACTGCTTAAGTGTAACAATTAGTGAAAATCTGATGTTTCACTGATAAAAAGTTGCTTCTAGTTGTAGTATCATAATTCTGACATCTTGGTCTACAGATTGGCAAATCATTGCTTTTCTCCCATCCTCAGTCAATAAGTATCTTTGCTGGTGGTGGGTCAATATTAGCATTTAATTTACTTGACATACACAGGAGGAATATCTGCCAGCTCTGTCAAGTCCAAGGCATACACAACATATTCCCTGATGCCTGCCATTACTGCAATTTCTAACCTAAGAAAGAAAGTCTTCCTTTCTCTGCAAGCCTGCTTGCCAACCCACAGTATCTCAACAACACAAGCCTGGCAATGGTCTCCTGGTCATAAAGGCCTATGCACCAACCTGTTCAGTCTGTACTCAAATTAAATTGTATTCCTGATCAAAGAAAACAGTTGAAAGCTAGAAAGTTGGACCACAGCCTGGTTCCATCCCCACTCCTGTCTCAAATCTAATTCAGAACGGCATGGGTCCCAGCAGGGGCCGCGTGGGATTCAATTGGGTCCCTTTTCTCCACTTTGTAAGGATGGCAGTTTATCCTTAATCTTTGTTTCTTTTCTTTTAGTCACATATTAAACCATGTGAGGGACCTCCTTTTTATCCCATGACTGTTTAATTTTTTTAAGGCCCTTTGGTGATGTGAATCACTTTGTGAAAACCCAGGTCCACTGCATATCAGGCAGCATGCCCTTAGTCTGATTCTCATTAACTCCTTCAAAGGATGATAATGGATTTGTGAGGCATGTTTGCTCTCTACAAAATGATGTGTTTACCAATTCTATATTCTATGATCTCTACCAATTTGTCTGGTACAGAAATCAATTTTACTGGTCAGTAGTTTTTCTGTTCTGCTCCTTAAGCTTTTTTTTTTTTTAATAGCATCACATTTGCAACTTTCTATTTCTCTGCTTTCAAGAGTGATTTCAGAAATTAGTAGTTTAGCAGTCTCATATTTTAGCTTCTTTAGAATGCTTGGTTTAATGCTACCTGGTCCTTGAGATTTGCTACTGTTCATTTTATTGAATTGCTCTGAAAATCTCCTCTGTTGACAGTTCGATTTCTGAGTGCTCTTCAGGCTTGAACCTGTAAAGAATGGCTCAGGTGTGGAAACCTTCATGACCTCTTCTGAAGAGAACATTGATGCAAATAATTCATTTAGCTTTCTCGCCATCACGCTGCTTCCTGGAGTATCCTATTTGCACCTTAATCATCTCTCAGCCCATTGACTTTCCAAAAGGCTTCCTGTTCCTGAGAAAGTTCTTATTAGTCACTTTTATGCCTGTAGGATGTTGCTCTTCAAAATCTTGTTTTGGCTTGCTTCATTAGAGTTCTATGTTCAACAGGATGAGTTTAACTTGCCTTTTATTTTCCTCATTTGGACAGGATTCCCACATTCAAATGGATGAGTATTTTACTCCTAATAGCCTTCTCTATTCTGTTATTTAAACATGCTGGCTTTTAAGCATTTAATTATTTTTACCAGTCCTTTTAACTATTTCTCTTCACTTTCATGTTCTCCATTTTCATAGCTTCGTCATTAACTTTTTTCATATTTCTTCATCCTGCTCAGATGATGTAAATACTTACAGGTTGACCCAGAACTCATTCACTGCTCTGAGAATTTTTTTTCCTCCTTTTGAGGTTTCTGGTTAGTTGTTGCAACAACCAGCTATTTATTAACTCTTGGATTTGTACCTTAAACCCAGAGACTATTCTGGTACTGGAAGTGAATTAAGATTTGAAATTTCCTGTGTTGGAATTTTTCTTGGAAATAAAATTGTTTTCCTCTGTCTAACAACACAGTTGCAGGGAAAAAAAAAAAAAGAAGAAAAATAAGTTAAAATATTGTATGTCACTGTAAATCAGAACTTACAAATCTAAATAATTAGGACAAGACACAAGGACAGTGGTGTTTAGGCAATATCTGGAAAATTGATAGCCCTCATATCCTTAATCATCTACAATTACCTATGATGAGCAACAAATGAAGTAGACTAAATCTCAAAGGAAAGTCAGTCACTCTTAATAAGCCAATGTATTTAATGAATTCCCTTGTTTATCTCCTAGGCCCAGAAAGGGCTGTGAGGTTCATAATGAGCTCTGCAGCAGCAAAGTGCTTTATCACCTGAACTGGCCAAATTTCATCGGGCTCAGCTCATCTCCTGTTGCTTGGGGATAATGTCTGCAAATTGGTGCCCTGCCAGCAGGAAGGAGGTGGCCAGCACTGTTTCTGCTGGGAGGTTCTTGCTCTCAGCGCAGAGCCTGGGACAGGAGCCACACAGCTTCTCCTCCCCAGCGTGTGGCTGCTTAATGCCTGCACCATGCTGACTTCCCTCTTCATCCTGGGCTGGGAGGCTGAGCTTTGGATGCACCTCCATATTTTTCAGAGCATCAAGTTCAGATAGAAGTAAATGTAAACACACCCAAGAGCAACTGCTCATCCTGAAGCATCATAGCCAGACCAGTTCCCAACCCATAGGACTCCTGCCAGCAGCAGCTGGGGAAGGAAATTTTCACAAAATACTCATGACTGCTTCTCATTGTGCTGCCTTCAAAGGCCACTTTGAACTCTGCAGGTATCATGTAGCAGTACTCCCACTGACCAGGGTGTTACCACAGTTCCCTCGAGGTCCTTCAAGGTGCCCTGAAAGGACTTGGTCTGACATGCTTTTCTGTAGCTCTGGCTGCCTCAGAGAAAAGGGCTGCACTTTTCCAGAGCTGAGAGATCTCATTTCATAGATTTTTAAGACCAGAAGAAAACAGAATGTTCATCTGTCACCCTCAAATACTATCCCTCTAGCACCGGGCGCAGATATGACCCTGACACTGAAGCTTATTAAGTTGAATTTGTTAAGCTTATTATTTATTTTCATATCTACTTCTCTACTAAGGGGAGAAATTCTCAAGTCAAAACAGGTTTTTTATTTCATATTGCTTTATCAATATGTTTGTTTTTGGGGTGACAGGAAAGGCAACTCAGATTCTTGTATTTATAAATATTCATAAAGGTGAGAGGATTAAGCAGTTGGAGTATTGTTTGAAAGAAAATTTAGATCCCCGTTGCAAACACCATCATGGTGATAGAAAATCTTTCTTTTCCCTGTAATAATCTACTTTAAAAACATCCTCCTTGCATTACTTCCAGCTATCAGACTCAGCCAGCAAAGTATAGCCTGAATTCTGATAAAGGGCAATTGCAGTAAATGGAGAAACAAGCATAAATTATATCACCAGTGAGCCCAAGAAAGAATTGCAGAGATAAGGGAGGATGAGCTTTATGAATCATTTCTTTCACCTTGCATTCTACTGGTAATAAAATAAAAACAATGAATAATAAATAATCATTTTTATAAAGAAAAAGTTATTCCTATGCCTTGCCCTTCCATTCTCATAGAATGTTCCCAACAGCCAAGAGCAGATGTTGAGTTCACACCATTTCATCCACTGGACATATGACTGTATCTATCTCACGTGACTTTGGATCCTGTTCAGTTCCTACAGTTCAGCTGTCTGTATCAGGAAAATCCCACCCTCTATGCAAGCAGTCTCATTTGAGGTTATTGAACTGCCTTCACAAACAAGGATCTGCACAATCAAATTGTCAGTGGGTCAGTCACTGAGCAAGCTAGTATGGACAGCTGGGCAGTCACTGCACTCCTCAGAGCACAGGTGAGGCTGCAGCTCCTGCACTGGCATTTATGCTTCTATGGTTTGCTTTGACAGAAAACTTCTATGGTTTTCCATTGACAGAAAGTTTCTTTCATCAGTGGCCTCCACTGCACAAATTTTGCAAATCTTGCACGAGCATTTTAAAAAGGGAGGGCTGGGTTTCTCTGTTTCCATGGGCGTGCTCATGGAGGCAAGAGTCATGATTTCAGCAGGCACAGACATACTTGTGCTAGAACTGAGGAAACCAGCTCGGGCAGTGGCAGCAGCACACTGGGGCACTGGGAGTTCAGGATAAATTGGAGAGATCTGCCCAGAAATGACAAGTACATGCAGAGGCAGCTGTTATGCACTAAGAACCACGTGCAGAGCATTCTTCTAGTGACATCCAGGCTAACCCCACGAGAGGTGTCTCTGCCCTTGCTGCAATCACACCTCTGATTTCAATGTGGGTGTTCTCTGCTGCTAGACACATCAGTGTTGAGACTATTTTGTGCTTCTCTGGAGACGTGATGCAAAAGCAAATAAACATTTACCAGTCAGCTGAAATAGGTAGTAATGGCCACTAGTTATGTGAGTCAAATAAAATAACTGGTGTTTGAATGACTTTAATTCCTTATAACTCAAAGATCGTCCATTTGCTACAGCATTCAAACATCAGTTGCTGTCACATGGTTAAACTTGCTTTACTATATAGAATTTACTATTTCTGCCTGCCAAAACTTGGAGACAATAATCTTTTAACAAAGTTTATTATCATCTCTGAAATTTTAACCCTATGATACAGGGCTGATGAGTGGGTGGTTTAGAGTGATTTCTTTTTTCTGTTTTTCTTTCCAGTTTTCCCAGGAGCCTGGTGTCTGGGAGAAGTTTTTTTTTAATGAAAGAAGAGCAAACAGAATAATATAAAATAATTATATTTTAAAAAAGCATCCATAAACGGCTTCATGGAACTTGTGGAAATAACTTATTTAAAGCACTGTGACTGTCAACAACTAAAACTGCAGCTATTTTGCAGACCTGAATTTCCTGCTGAGTAACAATTTACATCAACAAATTAATTTTATTTCAGAGTTGTTAACAAGCTTATCTATTAATGTATGTGTTCATTTAAAAACTACTAAATAGAACAGCATTCCTGAATAAATGCTAATCTTACTTTGGAGGCAAATTGTCATTCAATCACATTTATTATAAAAATACCACAAAAACTCCCACATTGTTTAATGAATTAAAACCCAGACACTAGACTGATTATAGACAGGATATTGACAGCCAGAACTAGGAGTGTTTTCACATTTGTGTCACCTGCATCAGCATAAGTGCTTTCAGTTATAGCAGGTGAGCTGTCTTTGATCAGGTAGAGGCACAGTTCTTTGCCCAGTGGAGACTCTGAAAAGGCTTGCAATGCCAATGGTATTGATATAATTCTAAGGTCAGTCACTCTGTCCCCTGGGAACCCTAGTAAAGCTTCTCCACAGTGTAATGCTCTATTCCCATCCATACATTATAAACAGTTATTCAATGGGTAGCACATCTTATTTTTCATGCTTTCTATCTTTCCTAGATTCAGGTATTCACAGTATGAATGGCCAAGCTTCTATCAAGTTCAGGAGCCCAATAAGCACTCTAAAACATGAAGGACAGAGAAATACCAGAAATCTGGAGCTTCAGCTGCTTTTTCAATTTCTGTGATTCACATACTTTTCCACTCCGCAAAAGCAGAAGCATCTAAAAGATGGGAGAGTACATCTTCAGGGGAAAAAGAATATAACCCTTGGTTTAACTCTCTGTGTGAATATAGATTTCATCTGCATGCACAGAAACAGCAGAAAAGACTTTATGTTGAGAGCTACTTTAACAATTGGAAGAATGCTTCTTCAAACACTAAGCCATTCCAAGGAGATACATGACTTTAAAATTTAGAAAATTTAGAAAAAGTATCTTTCCATTTAATGAACAGCTGGTTGAATGCAGAGAAATACGGCCATTTCTTTTGGAGATGGATTTATAACTACTAATATTTTCATGCTAGCAGTATCTTCAAGCAAATGTGATGTGTTTTATGATGTATCATGGTTTTATATACACATTTCATTCTTGTTATTCCTTGAAAATGAAAAAAAACCCACCAGCAAATAAGAACAAAAAATGTGAAGTGCAAAAATATTGGATTTATCTGAAATCCTAGTAATAATATGTCAGAAGATTAAAAAAAAAATTAAAAAGCCTTAAAATGTAAACCTTTACTCAGCAAAGACACTGATTGAATGTCATAAACTGTCTGAAAGCAGAATATTAAATTTGCATCCAGTCATTAACTGCCATACTTACATCTTTTGGGCAAATATAAAGCTCTCAAATACCACAAAAAATGGAAATATAATGGCCTCACCATATAAAATAAAACCCCAGTGTAAGATAAAACATATTTCAATGACTGCAATTAATTGCAAAATAGAATAAATCACTACACAAATTATTTATCTGCTTTAAATATCATTAAAAAGCCATTAACATGCCAACAGGAAACTGGCAGCTTTACAACTTTATGACACTAAATAGGACTGCAATGGTGTGATTCTCACGTCATTTAAGACAATGACAAACCTTCCATTAATTTCAGCTAGTGAGAACAGAAGTGTCAATAATTTTTCATTTAAAAAATGTATTTTTCTTCTGTAATGCTAAAGGAATTAAAAACTCTTAAGAAGTCTGAATATACTGACATTTGGGCTGGTTTACATATGTTTTACATACTTACAGAAATTAGCAGGATAATTTACTATATCAGGCTTGCATTGTCAAAGAACTCTTGCACCACAGAATCCCCCTATGTTCATTTTTTTCTCTGATGAAGAAAGAGCGTTAAAAACCCTTGTGTTCTTCTTGGGTGGTTTGGGCCTCTAAAGCTAATAAAAAAGAGATGTATGACTTAGGAGAGGCCATTTTGTATTCTCACTTTATCAAGTTCTATCTCTACAACAAGAGAAAAGTAATCTAAAGTCAAGAGCAGTGGCTATCTCATGCTTATATAATTTTTGTTTTGACAATGTTGTGTGTAACAGAAGTAGGATTTATGCTAAGAGCAACATTCAAATGAAGGAAGCAAAGAAGTGGGTACCCAGTGTCTGAACTCTTGGTGTTTGGGGGGTGGATAGTGGGGCAACCTTCTGCTCTGCACTTCAGTGACAGCATTGGAAAGCCTGGGGCCATCATGGCCTCATGGTGGGGGGGAACCAACAGCTCCATTCCCACCGGACAACAGAGCCACAAGCAACTTGAAAGACCAGACAGGAGAGCATTTCTGTCCTGAGCAAAAGGCAGGGAGTGGTTGGTAGCTCTAAAGAGCAAGGAGTCCCAAAACTCTCTGCCCAATCACGGTGAGCTGACACACTGCAGTGAAGGCAGAGAGCTCCCACTTTACTGTGCTGTCTCCAGAAACAGGGACTGGCTCACCATGGGTTTCCCAGGGTTCATCCTGCCACTCTGTACATGGAGATGCTCACTATGGTGAAGTACCCACAGCCTGCTTTTCCCTTCCCTTCCCCTTCCCTTCCCTTCCCTT
>VYZT01007325.1:0-15111 GCA_013400735.1 Pomatostomus ruficeps | reverse complement strand
TTCCCTTCCCTTCCCTTCCCTTCCCTTCCCTTCCCTTCCCTCTCCTGCCTATCACCATCTCCAAAATACACCATCACAGGCTCCTTGCCTAGTCCTGTGCCATCCCCCTGCTCTGACTCAACCTCTCTGCAGGAAGAAGGACTAGCAACGATCTCCCGGGGGGCAGCCAGTGAACAGAAGGGGAGGAGGAGATGCTATTTGGCAGATAGGAGTGAGGGAAGGGGTGCCTCATGAATTATTATTGTCTCCTGAACTGAGTTGAATTTATCCTCTAGGACCATAAGCTGCTTTTGAGCTACTGCTAGGCAGTGCTCTCTGCCTGCACGCGTCAAACGCATGGCCCCTTCCCAACAAGGGCCCTGGGCACAGGTTTGTGAGACAGTTGGAGTGAGCTAGTGTTGAGGAGCTGTGGTGTGCCAACAGATGGTCTGGGATGAACATCTTATGTCAGAGATTGCTCCCCAGAGGCTATTTCTAGCCTCTTCAGGCCTTTTGTGTTGCTAGAGGGCAATGGAGCTACAACATAATACAGAATTAGGCCTGCTAGTTCTGAATGAGGAAGGTGTTTCCAGCATTTGTGAACCAAGTGCAAGTCAGCAATCTCAGCACTGGAATGATAATTGTCTTGCAATTTGACTAATTACCATGTGTGGCAATGTAGGTGCGCTGTGACAGCATTTTTTAATGCATCCATTAGTGTGCAGCTACACCACACAGCAACAAGGCTTCATCTGTTTCACAAACTTCTTAAAGTTTGCGAATAAAGTTAAGCACATCCCTCAGTTCCTTGCTGAGTCAGGGAGAGATTAGTTACAGCATTAACTCAGGTCCACCAAGGTGCACCTTTATTCCTCAGAGAAAAATTTCAGGGCTGCCTGTTGCTTTTATGTATTGCAGTACCTATATGTAGAAAGGCTTCAATGTACAACCTTCCTTCTTTGCTAAAATGATAAGAAAATTAAGTGTAACTGTATTAAGTGGCAACAGGGAGAAAAATACACCTCTGGATGCTTGGAGATATTTAGACACCAAATTCCCATTGCAACTGTCTAGCTAAAACCCACTCCTTCACTCGGATAGTTTTTGCATGGTCTTTGGTTACATCAGTAAATCACCGCTGCAAGAAAATTTTGCCCATGCTCGGCAGTTCATTACGACTATCTAAGCCGGTCAGACTTGACTGACTCATCTGAAAAATTTTTAGGCTTTTAAGTGCTCCCAGTTTCCTGGGTTGTTAAACCTTTTCCCTGCTCGAGACAACTGCTTCTCAGCAGAGCCAAGCCCTGCGCTTTCCCTGCCTCACCCCATCTAGGAAATGGCGCTTGTTGTATAAAAAGAATTAACCTTTCAGTCGATGTTTCCAGTGCAGGGCGGAGCCCAGCGCCCGGAGCCGAGCCCGGATCCGGGGCGGGATGATGTGCGGAGCGGGCAGCGGCTGCTCTGCGGCCGGGAGCCGCCAGAGGGCGCGGACGGACGCAGGGCCGGAGGGCTCTGCTGCTCAAGGTTCATTAATTGGCCTCGCAG
This sequence comes from Pomatostomus ruficeps, assembly GCA_013400735.1. NCBI lineage: Eukaryota > Metazoa > Chordata > Aves > Passeriformes > Timaliidae > Pomatostomus > Pomatostomus ruficeps. Next base: position 13,587 of record VYZT01007325.1, on the reverse strand, counting down.
GCTGGCTGAGCACCGCAGCGCTCGCCCGTCCTTATGCAGCTAGTTACTGACTGGCAGACAGTTTTTGGCATTTATTGGTGCCCTGTGACACCTAAATTATCATAAGGTCAGAGAATTCATTGAACCCGAGCAGCACTTAAGCACTGTTAGACTCATTTGTGGCTATTCAGACCAAACAAGTTTTTCAGAGGGAGGCTATTGGCTCCAGGTAAAAAATTAATGCAAAGAGCACAAAAAGAAAGCTAGGCTGTTTTAATAAGCTGTCTTGCTGCTGTAGCAGGGATGGGCAGGAGATAATTCCTAACAAGCAGCTTGCTGTGCCAGCTAAAGGAGTCCCTGGGAAGCTGATAGGGGATAATCAACAAGGAGATACTCCTGCTGCATTTTTTTCTGCTGGCTTTCCTCTCCTTCCACCTACTGTGTGTATCTTACGGATCTCAGAGCACTAGGCTGCAACAGCCACCTTTTTAATTTTGGTATCTTGAGGGAAGCATGACACCGAGTTGTTAATAACCTCACCTGTCTGTGCTAACACAACCATTGCCTTTTTCACTATCCCAGTAGCAGCAGGAAATCAGCAAGAAAAAAAACAACCTAACGTAGACCCAAGTAACATAAATCAGCTACTCCTGGAAGGTGGTGTTGAAGCCCAGGATGTAAGAGGATCCTCTCTAGGTTGCAGGAGTGACCCAGTCCTGGGAGACAGCCAGGATTACCCCTTCTGCCTTGCTACCGGGGCAAAGGGGACAAGGAGGAGGAGGAGGGAGGCATTCCAAGGGAGCAGGCAGTGGAGGTTGAGATCCCTTTCCTCTGAGTCAAGGGACATGCACAGCTGTCAGTGCGAAGGTGGAGATAGGTAAATGACAGGCTGAGTTTGCTCTCTTCCCGGAGCAACAGCAGCTGAGTCAAAACAAGCCCAGCCAGAANTCACATGTATACGAACATCATAATTCATGCTACATCAAAGCAGTGATTACTACAGCTTCCTGGCTGTCTATTTCTGTTTATTTATGGTACATTACACATTTTAATGCTGTTCTCATACAGCAGCTCAGCTGCCACTGTTCTGTATTTGGGTGGGGGAAAAAAAAAACCCAGCAAATGGCTGTAACATATAGTATGTTGTCCCCTGGGAACAAAGGATAAACAAATGCTCAGCATGTTCCAGAGAGCAGTGATTCAGAGTTATTAAATGCATGGTTCCCCCTCCCCATTTCGATGTAGCTCATGGCTACACATTTCAGCAGGGGGTGGGAGGGGTGACAGCAGGTAGGGGAGAAGGGCCGGAGATGTTTCCAAAGTGACCTGTTAAGCCCAGCTGGCTTCGGAAGAGTCCTTACATCATCCTCTGTCTCTGTAATCATGTCTAGCTCTGGGCTGCTGCAAGGTAGTAGATGGAAGGGGGAGGGCAAAGATTTGACATCGGCCCGAGGAGAACCACCAAACTCATGTCTTGCTTGAAGCTTGATTCGAGCTAATGGTAAGACATCACCTACTAAAAACACTGACTGGTACAGGGTCACAGCTCATTCCCTCTTCTCCCTATCCTCATAAGGAAAGAATATCGGGACTTGACTTTTTAAATTTATTTAAGGAAATGACAGTCAGCTCAGACTGAGTTGAATGTATAAGATTTATTTCTTCTTGCTGTCAACCTTACTATCATTTCCCTTTGAAGCCTGACTTCTCATTACCATTACTCCCCTTGCAAAATGCAAGTCATTTTGTTTATGCCATGGGAAAAATATATAATCTTTTTAAGTGCATTGACAGTATCAACATAAAACAAATAATACTGAACAGGCAGCAAAACCAGAAGCCATTGTGCCAACAGTCCCTGCTGTGAGAGACACATAGACCGCTGCTGTGCACCTCCTGCTGTACCCTAGTGTGTAGGAGTGACACTTCTAAAAGGCTCTTTTTACATACCTTAATAATCCAGCCATCCTTGTGAGTTCACTGCGGGCACCATGCTATCAGCTGAGCTTTTGCTGTAATAAATTGCTCTTTTATACACCCAGTGATAGCATCCGTGAAACAGGCTGCAAATATATCCAGGATCCCAAAACCCTCATTGCATAGGGCAGGGGAAGTGCAGCTGTGCCCTTGGTGCCAGTTTTCCTTGGCCCTGAACTACAAGAAAGAAATACCATCTTTCCTGTACTCAATTCACAAACATTTTTCTAAAGGGAACCTCAGCTCTGAACGAAGGGTCTGACAGTTTGTGAGGGGCCTCTGTCCAGAAGAAATGACACAAATAACACACTGTTCTTGATGGAAGAAAGCTGCAGGCGCTGCTGGATGGAGTCATACCTCAATCAGATAGCCAAGGCTGAAGAGCTCCATACGTCACCACAAACCTCTTGTCACCCAGTCCCTCCTGTCACCTTGTTTGCAGAAACTGTTGCAACAAGAAAGGGTAGCCTGAAAGGGCTAAGCCTTGCATCACTTATTTTTTCAAGCTACTGAAGTGATACGTATGTTCCTAGTTTCACAGAGTTGCTGAACTTCATTAGTTTATAGGCATCCATATGGCTACTTTTATACATGTACACACACACACAATGGCAAGGACAGATTATATTACAAATGTTGACCTCATGCACAGATAAAAAAGGAACCTCTACTCATGCTGGTAAGACTGCACTAGATTTACAGGGTAAGGAGTGACAAAGTGTGACAAAGCGTCTGGAGTGGCAAAGTGTCTGGATGGGATAACCTACACAGAGTTAAGTTTCTACACATTTGTCCCCTGCTCTATCTACATACTTCTGGCAGATGCCTCACCAAGGCCCCTTCCCATCCCTTCAGAGATGTGAAAATCTTCCAAAGAAAAGAAGGAGAAAAATCCTTATATGAAAATTTGTGTGACAGTACTAAGCAGGGGAATTACAACAGAGCTCAAATGCCAGGGGGCCTGAAGGAGAAGTCACTGTGGGAACTGGGGACAGGGGGCATTGATGGCCACCTCTTGCCAAGTCTGGACTATACATGCATGAAGAGGGGAATTAAAATAGATGCCAGCTCCTGTGAGGAACAATCCCCAGAAGAGGCACCTGAGAAGAGCACGTCTGAGCCTCCCACATGACCCCAAGGGGAGCTCTGGAGTGTGGGCAGAATTGGGTTTGAACTGGTCCCCACCGGGACTGAGTTTCATGGGCCAGTTAATCCCAGACGGCATGTGCTAGCTGAGGTGGGATGGTAACACAATCCACATGGAGGGATTTCGTACAGAGGAAAAAACGTTCCTGCTATGCAGCAGCATTTGTAATGCATATTTTTAGCCCCCAGGCTCATTGGATATGGACAGCAGCCACAGTACTGAGGGGCATGTGGTAAGAGCTCAAAGGAAGCTGAGGCGACCAGGTCAGTAATGCAGGGCTTCAGCAACAAAATTAAAGTTCTTAGGGCTATGTTTCGCTGGAAGAAAACAACAGTTGAAAAGATTTGGTGGCTATAGGTAGTGCCTCCTGGCTCAGAAATTTAGTTGTAGACTAATTTTTTTTTTTACTCTTTGCTTTACTATCTGCAGCTGTAGTTCTCACATCATCAAAAGCTATGGGGCTGGGTAAGCTGTTGCTGTCTTTTTGCAACTGACCTGCTCCCACTCACCACAGAAATTAGAAGCATCTTAGGCATCTCTTTTGCTATGCTGCCGTGTCCTGCTGCTGCAGCAAATCAAATTAAAAAATGTTTATTTTGTCCTCAGCTCAAAGCCGAGGTGTATAAGAGATGTTTTGATTATTTTGGTTCTGTTGACAAATCAGGAAAATGCCATTCTGATTACAGTAAACTATTTTAAGTTTCGCAATGGGGTAATTCAGACTAAATTATTCAACCCAAAATGAAATGTATGCTTCATTCTCCAGGTGTTTAGTTCTCTTGTTAAACTTTGTTTCCTTTTAGTTTAGGTTACTTTTGAAATGAAAAATGCCATTTTGACACAAAAGGTCCAAAAGTTTCATTTGTAAATGTCAAAGCAATTTTATGGGCTTTTTTTAAAAGCACTATTCCATTAAAGACTGCTAAAACAAGTTTCAAACTTTTTAAGATTGTTCATTGTCATGACATTTTTGGGGGTTTTTGACAGAAACTACAATTCAGGAGAACTACATCTCCTAATTACATTTCTAATCCTAAATAGATTGTGAAACAAAAGGAAAGTAGAAGAACAAAATTAGAACATCAGACCACTTTCACTCAGCTAAGCTGTGGCCTTTTCTTGCCACATGAAAGGACCCCCTGAGAGCAAACAATAGGGATTAGTTGTCCTTGACAGATACTGTTCTTTTTTGAAGAAAGGAGAGTTCTCAAGAAGGCAACATGCAAGGGCTGAATTGGTGAGGCTGGTCGTATTACTTTGTAGGACAACCCTGAAATCAACAGGAAAGTGCTACATGCAGGAATATTTCTGTCCCTTATCCCCATGACCGATTACACAGGCTTTGCAAACTGCCAATAGCTGTGTAGGCAGTGGCACTCCTGTCACAGGAAAGGTGTCTCCATTTTCACAGAGATTTGTTTGCTGTGTCAAGACCCTGCAGCATGATACCAGCTACTTCTCAAATCCAGACTTGCAGCGCTTTACCATAAGTAGTGAAGTAATCTGGAGCCCTGACATGACAATCCATATTCCCTACTCTGTTTGTAAAATGTTTTGTTGCTTACAGCAGGAAAAAAAATAGGTGTATGAACATTATCCTGTAGTCAAGGCCTTTTACTGACTTCCAGTGAGGAAAATTTATGATTAGAGATAATCATAAATGTTGCCTGCTAGTGGGTCCTCTCTTGTTCCTGCCCCACTCTATCCCCGCCTGACACATACCCCAGCAGTGATTAAATCAATGGGAATGAATCACATCTCCTGAAAGAGAAGCCAGCCTGTAGTTTCCACTTTCTGTGTGACAGAATAATACTATCAACTTCAGATATCATTTGTGATTTCCCTTATGACAGGCTTTTGGCCAAATAAGCCACTGTTACATGAAGGCAAATCCAGAACTATTCCCTCGACTTCATCTTTCAGTTTTGAAGGTGCATGTGATGCATTCCCTGAATGTGGCATATCACAAACTAATCCCAGGAAAAGTCACAGCGATTTCATCTTAGATGATCACAGATTTCTTGCTGACCTGAAAACCTGAGTAAGGACCTGTGTTTCTCACAATTCAGGAAATTTCACGGCTTCGAGGAAAGGAAAAAAAAAGCCAGAGTGACAAGAAACCACTTACAAATTCTTCTGCAGCACAAAAATTAACACCAGTCAAAAAAAAAATAAATCTCCTTTTCACCCTCCCTCTAACCCCGGCTTCCCACCATGAGGTGTTTTCCTTCATTTCAAGAAAACCTTTTTTGGGGAAGTGGGAAGGCAGACTGGATCGGGACAGCGCTCAGGGGCAGCCCCAGCCCTGCTGCTGCTCTCCGGGGGCGGCCGCTCCTCCCTCTCTGCGCTTTCGGCCCAGGTGCTGCTCCACAGAGTAAATAAATGGCAAGAACTGGCCGGGAGGCGAACCCGCTCTGTCCTTAAGTTGAGAAAAAGCCGTGGCGGGGACCAAGGAGGCAAGAGGAAGAGGAGGAAAAACAGCTTAAAAAAAAAAAAAATAGATCCCGAAAGCAAATGCAAAAGCTGATAATAAAGAAGATAAGGTTCTCTGAAATCCAAGAAGTAGGTGTAAGTGAGACATTAAAACCTTTATTTAGGGAAATTAATAAAGCTTTTATTAAACATTAATGAAAATGGCTGGAGTCCGTCCTTTCCCTGATGAGTATTACAGAAAATTAAATATGCCATTCTTCTCCCATTAATGTGTTTGGTAGGGGTTAATTTTAAGGTTAATTTTTTTGCCACTTTACACGTGGATTTCAGGTTTAGACAGGATAATCACAATTTCACCATGGTGACAGGCTCCTCACAGAGGCTGCCCAGAGAAATGTCCTTCTCCTTTCCTCATAGGGACAGGAGGAAGTGTGAATCCTCTTGCTACAAAACATTAGTGCTCAGCCTACCAGGTCAGAGTCACATTCTGCTGCTAATGTACTGCGTAGTCTTCAGTAAGTCATTTAATATTGAAAACTTTGCATAAAATTGTCACTGGGATGTGGGTTTCTCTTCAAAATCAGATGTGTATGTGGAGTGTTGACTTACCTTCAAAACTTTCCTTTCTAGCAGAAAAGCAGTCAAATGCTAATCCAAAAGATGTATAGGGAGGGGAAAGGAGGGGAGGGAAGCAGAGGGGTAGAAATGAGAAGCTTATCTTGTCCTTCTCATAAAATCATGGCACAGTTTAGCTTGTATGGGGCTTGGAGGTCTCCAGTCAAAACCTTGCTCAAGCATGGCTAAATTTGAACTTAGAGCAGGTTGCTGAGGCCTGTCCAGTTAAATTTTGGCTGTCCAAGAATGGAAAGTGCACAACCTTGGTGGACTCTTGCTTCAGTGCTGAACTACTCTCACATTGATCTTTTTTTCCCCAAACTCAGTCAGAATTTCACTTACTGTGACTTGATATAAGTGCAACTATCACCTTTCTCTGATGCAGCAGCAGTCACACAGCAAGGCAGCTAAGTGCCATGCTATGTTACTGTCTTTCCTGAACCACCTCCCTAGATAACATAAGCACTGGAAACCCACTGTGCTGAAGCATCATGTTTATCCAGGACCGGATGGTTATATGTGACAGGGAAGTCTGGTCCTTCACAGAGGCCGGAGATGGACAATAATCCTCTCAGATCAGTTCCAAGAAAGCACCCAAGGGCTTATCTCCAACAAGGAGCCCGAGGCAGGCAGACCCTACTCTGGGGTGCCACCAGCTTCCTCAGCCCTCTTGAGAATCCACTGGGCTCCTTGGCTGGAACTCTCTCGGGAAAGACACAGGATTACTTCATTTTCAAAAGGCTTGAACGTTCTGCCTGGCTGTGGGCTTTATCAGCCTCAACTCTTTAGGCCTGCGATCTAACGTTACTGTTCACATACTGTAGCTAATTCTCTTTGCTGAGTTTCACAGCAAATACAGCTTCTTGGAATACTTGTTATGCCAACTCTGCGGATGCTGGCTTTGCACATAAGGGAAAAAAATCATGGATGGATGGTAGGTAAATTAAAAATGAGAGCTACTCAGCAGCTACTCTGGACATGTGTAGGCATTTCTGTGTGGTGTCTGTTTTTGCTGGCAAAGCAGGAAACTGTGAACATATTTAAGGTTAAGAAAATGCACATGGACAGGGCATGATATTTTGAAGAGTGGCTTGACCCAAACCTGTGATTAAACAAAAAGGAAACAGCATTTGAAAACCAAGTAAAGGATCACTCAGATATTCAGGGACTTGGAGGGAGAAATCTGCTTTCACTTTTCCAGGCATTTTGCCTGTCAAATTATGAGCTTATTTGTGGTGCTAAATGCTTTGCTTGTGTCTCAGAAAAATACAGGAACTGCTGGATTTTTTTTTTCCAGTGGAAGAGGGAAGTCGTTAACGATCCCAAAGGTTAAGAACTTGGCACAGTCAGAAGCCAGCACTCCTTTATTTATTCATCAGCTGGGCTGTGTGGGCTCCCAATATGCAGAATTCCCCACCTGACTGCTCTCCTTCCCCAGAGGCTTTTCTGCATTTCCCTGTGTGTAGACACAGGCATCAACCTGCGCATAAAGGAAGATTAGTTTTCAGCCAGAGATACTGGCCCAAAACTATAATGTGGTTCAGCCATAAGCAGGTGTCCCAAACCAAACATTTATTTGTTTGTTTGTTTGTTTGTTTGTTTGAGCTAAACCAAACCCTGAATTGCACTATATAGCCAAAGGCTTCAGAGATGTTCAGTTTAAGCCCAGGCTCTATGTTTATACATCTGTATCTCCTAGATCAGTATAGAGGTGGTATGTTCAGGACCACTGACCACCCGACCCACATTCCCCAATATGCAAGCAACTAATCCCAAGGGGACTGGCTTAGGAGTGAGAGATGACTGCCCACAGTTGTCCCTGCAGAGGACCTTGGGTCTCAGGTTCTTTAATGTCAGAGTTTATAGCACAATATCATGCAGGCATTCAGAAGGGGCTGTGTGAAGCACAAAATTGAATACATCCGTATTTAGCATTTTGCTGTCTGTGAAGTCACAGGATGCCCCAGGGCACTTAGAAAGGCCCTTTCCAGTTCATCAGGACCAGCCCTGATCCTCCTCAAAAAGCAAAGAGGAGTCCACTCCTGCTGCTCTTCTGTTGACTCTGTTTTGGCATGTGCAATGCCTGGGGCAGGTGGGAAAGACCAGAAAAAACACAGCTCCTTCTCCCCTTCTGCCCTGTTTTTAACTTACTGCTTCTGTCAAAGCCACACAGTGTGACTGTGTGGCAGTAACCCTGTGGAGATGCTTAACCGCAGTCCTCCCATGCAAAATGGTGCAGACCCGCTGGACCAGGTCAGCGATTAATCTCCAGTTTTCAGAGACTTTGTTAGAGGACAGGTGAGTGCACGAGCTTAGAAAATCCTGTCTAATGAGAGTGGCAGGTATTACCTGCTTAGGCAATTGCTTAGGCAATTAGGGGTAGTGAATTTTCCTCTACAGTGGTATCCAGAGAAATCAAGAATCAACTCTGCCTGATTTTCCATTCAAACTTCTCTCCAAGGAAGCACATGAGGGGGAAAAGGGAGGAAATTGCAATAAACTTCATGCTAAGCATTGTCAGCCTTGCCCCTATACTTAGCTTGCCCCTTTCCTTTTCTGTTTAATTTAAAATATTCATCCTTCAAATAAAAAATATAAAATAAAAGGAAGTATGGAGCACACTCATTAAAAATAGAGGTGAAATTTCAGTGCTTGTTTGTGGAACTGAGTACAGAAAATCAAAAGGTGTTCTGGCAGAGAAAAAAATGCATTTATTGAGGTATCACGCTGTAGCAGTGCACAAAGGCCTTTAATGAGAGCGTGTCCCAGTATGCTAAGTAGTCCTAATCCTACAGGGGAAGTTACCTGTCGTGACACCTTCTGAAATCTAAAGACACAGCGACAAAACAGAGTAGCATCTCTTTTACCAACAGGAAAAGTAAAGCACCAAGAAGAGATCAGGCCTCATACCTCAGCCGAGATCAGAGATCAGCTGAGAGCGGAGCAACTTTAAAAAGCTTATTTAGTCTGGCTTAGCCCTGTGCTGCAGAGCTAGGAGCCCAGTGCCCATCTCCTCAGGTACACGCCAGCACCTAATTAGATGCCAACTCATGCATCCTCTTGCATATATCACCCATGCACTATACACAGGGACATGGAGGTTGCTATTTGAAAAGCCTTCAGCATTCAGTTTGTGCTAGATAAGTAATAATAACATTAATGGACTAAAATATTAACATAAAAGACAAACTGTTGTAATTTCTTCTTTATATGATTCCAGCTAACAGCATCTTCTTTTCTCGAAGGGAGACTGCTTTGAAAGGATCAAGAGCAGTTCTGCAAAAGTGGGAGGAAAGGACATTTATATAACAATAAGCCTTTTCCCCCTTAATTTTCTCAGTTGGCTGCACAGTCTTCTCCCACCTTTTGATGAGATCTCTTAACAAAAACATTAAAAGGATAAGCATAGGCAACTCCATTTCCCGTGATAGGGTGGGTATGAGGCCAATGAGAAACTTCCTTTCATGAAACCTCCCTGCTGAAATCTGCCCTACCTCAGTGTTCATCAGCTTCTCTGCTTTATTGTCTAGTTAAAATGGAAATAGCCTGTCTCCAGTTCTTAGTCATCAAGCCTTGTGGATGACAATGTCAACTTACACTAGTTTTCAAAAGCTAAGAAAGCTGCCCTGGGGTAAACAGTAGTGAGACCAATCAGATTTAGTGATTAATATTTCCCGCTTCAGAAAAGATAAAGACACACATGCAGCTGAAATTAAACTTCACTGGCAAAGATAAATTGAGAGAATAGCTGGACAAACATCAGGTTTCTGAATGAAGGACCAATGGCTCAATTCTTAAGTGGCATTTTCCATCAAGTTTTCTGGTTGTGTTACACAGACAGAGCATTAAAAACTAGAAAACAGAGTTGCCAAATCTGTTCCCTGAGCCATTAAAAAAACCAAAAACAAACAAACAAACAAAAAACCCACAACAAACAAGAGGCAGGTCTGTTCTTGGTGCTTGCACGGTAATTGTTTGCACCATCTCCAGCCAAAAATTCTTCCTCTCTCGTTTCAGCTTGCATGTGTTCTTTAGGATTCCTGCAGCGTTCCCAGTGTGGCTCTGAGAAATATCACACTCTCTTATCCTGTATTTTTATTTCTGTCACCCACCAGCAGCTTTCATTTCACTTTGCTTGCCTGGCCACCTGAAGGAAGTGCTTACAGTCTTTCAAACCAGGCACACAGTGTTTGACTGTGAAGGTGTTACATCAGTGCTAAACTAGTGCACCATCAAAACAGAGCAATCCAGCTGATGAACAGGCAAACTCCACACACTGGGTTCATGCCGGTGACTTTGGTATGTTAATGCTGGGTATAACAGAGACTTTCACTGGCTTTACTGTCTCTCGTGCAGTTTTAAAAAGAGGAAAAGCCTTTCCTCCTTCCTCAACTTTCCTTGTAAGAGGGGTTCTAGCTAAGAACTGTCATAGGGTGAAACATTCCTTTATTCATGTATAAAACCGTCTTATAGCTTTCATGACACTTGCTTTTCCTTGGCCCTTGTATGAAGCAGAGAGTGAGGGGGAATGTTATGGCTCTCAGTGTCCAGTACTATGGCTAAGGGTCCCCTGCCATTTCTGGCTCAGAGTCCATTTCTCTTAAGCTGGGTGTAGAAAAAGCTGGGTTACCACTGAAGTCTGATGGAACGACAGTGCCAGAAAAGTTAGTCTGCTGTTACAGCTCGCCTTCAGGGGCCCCATGCTGTCCCCAAGCTGCAGATGGGTGGAGAGCTGTTGGATCTTGCCACACAGGAGTCTCATGGAAAGGCAAACCTGCAACCTCTCTGCTTCCAGGCTATCAGAAGATTGGAGTTCTGAGTGAGCTGTTAGCTATTTGTTCTTCCTAGAGTTTTAGATTCCAAGGTAACTTTGAGCAGTTCTAAGGCTGAAGAACACCCTTACCAGGAGCTAAGATGGTCCTTCACAGGATGCTGAGGCTTTCTGAGTCGGAGCTTTCTAATGAAACAGAAAGCCAGGTCCAGCAGGAGAGGCTTAGAAACAAAGAAGCCTTTGAAGTGGGAGTGAGCAAGAACAAGTGAGACACAGTCCAGGTGGCAGAAGAGGATAAAGAATCCTGCTAAATAGTGAAAACTGTGAGTGAGAGCAAGGTCTGCCAGAACAGAAGGAAAGAGAGACCAGGCTTAGAAACAGGAAAATAAGAGAAGTCACTAAAAGCAGGGGACAAAGCGTTAGGAGCCAAAAGGGGCCAAGTAGGGCATTGAAATGAAAGAGACTGATTTATGGAACCTGAAAGCACAAGTAAAACATAAAAGCCTGGAGACATACCATCCCAGGTAACTCCACAGCTGAGGCTGAGGTTTCACAGCACAGGGTGTAAAATATCTGACCTGCTTATCAAAAAATTTTAAAAAAATTCTCAGTCACTATTTGTTCCAGAAGAAATCATGCCTATCCATTTGAAATGCAGGAGTACTACTGTATTTTTTTTTTAGGATTTGTTTTGGCTTTTTTCTGGCATCCTGTCACACCCAAATTTGATGGTGATTCTTCAATATTGCACCTTTTGGTAGGTAGATAGCCCAATGAAGTGAGAGGATGAAATCATATTGCATCTAGTTGAGGCATGCAGTTGTTCAGAGTATTTACATTGCTCTGAAAGGGAGGACATGATTAGAGGGGGATTGCATCATACAGAAACATCTGACAAATTAATATATTAAGGAACAAATTTTAAGTCCAAATCATTGGTCACAACTTTCAAAAGTGCTTAGTCTGCATTTGGGCATGTAGAAAAGTGGACAAATTTTTTCATGCTTCAGAACTTATCTCCAGAATGAGATGAAATGTTCATTTGTGGATGGTAAAGGTTTATGGTGAATCCTGAAGGTCACTGTAAATTAGAAAGCTGGATTCCTTTTCTCTCCATCATATGCTCTTAGTGCCTCTAATTTATACTCCCTCCCTACAAAGGATTAGCAAATAGATTAATTTTATTTAAATGGGTTGTCAAAATGCAACACAGTCAGCTTCAACTCACATGTTTCAGCTCAAGAGCAGCAGCAGTCCATGCTAAGAACAAGCCACACTACCAGTAGATCAGAGCGTTCAGTCAAGACCATGGGGATAGCTTTGATGACTTTACAGTGAGTTCACTGTTAATAAAAGTCTTTTGTAAAATGTCTTTCCCACATCCCTGCTCTTCCTTCTGCCTGCTACCTGTGGGCTCTCTTAATTCTGATATCTGACTGCTCTCACAGTTCATCTGCATTAGGGAAGGAGAGTGTTTGGGGAGGGGTGGATGTATGCGCACCCATGTGTCTGCACACACAACACATGGCTCTGAGCCTCCCCCCACTGAAAGCAGCTTCTCATTCTCGGCAAGACAAACCCACAGCCAAGTTCAGAAGTCATTGCTGTCAGACAGTAAAAGGGCCAGTTCAAATCTGTCACTCCACCAGAGCGTGGTATTCCCCTCTGTTAAAGGTCACTGGGAGAGAAGATATGAAAGCGATTCAATACTTGAACTTACCCAAAAAGCCAAGCAACTTATTTACTATGCAGTAACCCTGCAGTGACCTCATCCACAACATATGCACTTCCACTGGCATCAGTTGGTGCTATGAGTACAGATGAAGAAAAAGTTTTGCTGTGATAGGGGAATACATCAAGAATATTTCTGTGGTTTAGTTTTACAAAACCTGCATGCATCTTTCAATCACTTTTTATAAACATTAATAAAGTATTGAGTGGAACCTTGAAATATGTGCTTTTATTTCCATCCAGGCATTTCTAATGCTATTTCTCAAGGCATAGAAAGTAAGGCACAGACACCAAACACATGGAAGAGTTGTTCATGCTGTGCTGTCTTTTACTTTGAACAGGAATGGTCACAAGGATGTTCTGAAATAAGTTCCACTCTGAGTGATCATTTGCTTAAAAGTGAGAAATAAGCAATTTTTTTTTTTACTTTTTCAAAACACTGGAGGCCAAAGGGACAATTTAGAACTCCTCTTACACTTGATTTTTTCAGTTCTCAAGAAAGCAACTGGTTCAGAAGGTAAAGAAAAAAACTGATGATCCATATCTTTCAAAGACACACTGTCATTATCAGCATTGCAGAACCACTGCATGAATCACTGTTTTGTGTCACTGCTTATACACAGCTGTGCTGTCACTGTGAAGAATTTTTCTGCACATCAGCATCCAAATCCGGATTAAAAGGGAAACCCAAACAAATTCATCTATTTCCTTCATGATTCACTCACCATCATGCAATGCAGGGACAGAGAAGGAGAGCAAAAAATAAAACCAGCAACCCCAAATTATGAAAAACTGAGGTTGTTTTACAGCTAGAAAACAATCATAAGGTCTTTCTTGACTCTGGGGTTTGTACTGTGAATTTTTAAAAATTATGATCTCTGGTTTTGCCCAAACGAAGTTTATTTCTAGTATAAAATATCAAACTGCCTGATAT
>VYZT01007311.1:0-12742 GCA_013400735.1 Pomatostomus ruficeps | reverse complement strand
TTTTTCTGGAGAGAAATTCTGCATTTATTTTGATAATGACAAACCCATACCTTTGTGGGTATGATCGGGGCCATTCAAGGCTCCTTGGATAGCAGCTTGTGCAGCAGAATTCTGGGCTTTCAGCATTTCAATGGTTTCCCTTAGCTCTATAANGGGCTTTCAGCATTTCAATGGTTTCCCTTAGCTCTATAAGCTCAGATTCCTGTGGGAAGAGCAAAGAGAGATCAAAATAATGGCAAAAGAACAATGTTTGTCTAAGCTAAAAAAAATAAAATCACAAGATAAGAGCATTCAACTTAGAGATCATGGGACTGCTTGGATGACCATAAGGGCAACAATAAAAAGAATGCATACTTTCTCTCCAAAGATATTGAAATCTACTAACATATTCTTTTTCATTTATTCTATATGAAGCAATCATGCTATTTTTAAGAAGAAAACATTTTTAATAAGGAGTAATCTAAAAAGCATCTCAATCGACTATTCAATATAATGTCAAAAAAAAAAATTCAATGACTTTAGTGCAGAAGACAATGAAACCATTTGAATTACATCCTTTAATATGTGAGGCTACTGTTTAATAGATGAATTCAAAAGATTTAATTTGTTAAATGCTAATTTAATTAAAAAGACCCTGTTTAATAGATATTGTCCTGCAAGTTGAAGTAAAATTACTCCACTTGAGTGCAGGAAGTTCTGTATTAAAATGCACAGCTGATTTTTATTTCAAAATATCTTTTATTATCGCTTTTATAAGTAATATTTTATTTATTACTTCCCTGTCTGTCCAGTCTGTACTTATATAATGAGGGTTAAAGGAATTTAAACTCAACAGTAGAGAAAAGAAGTAAAGGAAAAGAATAAGTTTTAAATCTTTTAGGAAAGCAACCCAGGGATGATCTGTTTCAATGTCCTTCTGGAAAGAAAATGTTTTGATAGAATTATACTTTGCAAAATAGTTAAAAGTTTTGGTTTTAAGAAAATTTCATTGCGATTGTGTTCTTTTTCTTCCCCCTTTTCACCTCTCCCCCAAGATGAAACAAAAGCAAGCAATACAAACATTTTCTATGCAGTTCACAATGGGTCTCATCACATTTCATCTGTTGGTGCTCAACCAGACTCTGAAATGTTATTTTTGTAGACAGTTACAGACTCCAGTGCTGACTAGCAGCTCACTGATAAACAGTTTCTTTCCCAGTTTGGCTCAAGGAGGCCTCTCCATTAATAGGATATTGTTCAAAATGCAGAAGGGTAGAAAGTTGTAGCAGTTCAATCCTGGAAGGCGCTAAGCAGCCTCTTAATCCTGAGCTTGGTACAAGGGCTCACATTAAATTTACTTCCTATCAGGCTTAGAGTTTTTTCCCCCATTAGACAAAACAGCACAGTGAAAACCCAAACTATTTACTTATGGATAGGATGCCTAACCTTTGTTAACTCTCTCAGTGGAGCTCTCTACTTAAACTTCTTTGCTTCCTGTAATTGTATTATTCTGGTGGCACTGGGAGGCTGGAATGAAGCACTCCAGCAGTTTATGATATGTCTTTGTTACAGGATCTTTCAGTATGGAGTAAACCTAGAGTGGCACTCTAGGTTTACTCCATGCTTTAATTAAATTCTGAAAATGAAAGATTTTATCTTCAAACTATTTTATGACACTCTCTGTGTAAACCTGATGCTGCATAGGTTTTTCCAAATACTGCTGGACATTCATGTAGGTTTGATTACAGCAACCATTACAGAAAAATCTGTCTTATTGTCATAGATGTTCCTGTTTCCTTTCAGTGTTTTTTAAATGAAACTCTTATTATAATTTGCTGACCATTTTCTACATTAAAGCATCCACTTTGATATACCTACCTTTTGTTCAGCTGTCATGGTTAGACTTTGCAATCGGCCTGTCATATTTCCCAAGCTTTTTTCAAAAGCTGCTACCAGATGAGCCTGTGAAAGAAAGACAACATTTGTCATTATAATTTTCCCAGATCAATTTTATTTTTAAAAGTATGTTTTTCCTGCAAGCACATTTTATCCAGCTCTTTACTATTAGTTTAAATGTAGACTTGAGCTAAGTTGGATAGATGAATCAGCCAAATGAGCCCAGTGTTCCTCAGGCTTATTTAGTCCCCAATGAGATTAGCTCAGGTATCTTTGCCTGGAAATGAATTATGGATTTAATGCCCTGCTTAAAGTTTACTGATATATTGGCCAAAAGTAGTCGGTTCCCAAAGAGAAGTCTAGGAGCAACTATTTTCAATTACTGGACACTTCAAAACAGGAATTCAAGTACTTTATCTTGAAAAGCAAATTTTAACTTCACAAATGAAACACTTCAAAAAAATCCCGAGCCTCAAACAAAACCAGTTAGTCTTATAAAAGGTCATTGCTTAGTCTATTAATATTATATTGATCATATATGTCTGTGTGTGTATAAAAGTAATGAAAAATCTTGTAAAATATAAATATAACATTTATAATGTGTGCAAATATATATATAAAAGACAATCTTGAAAACTGGAAGTCTTACTTCCCAGTATGAAAAGCAATAAAGTTGAAACAGATCAAAAGATTTTTAAAAAATAACCCTTCTTTTTCTTTTTTTTAACAACCAGCATCCTACACTGTATACAAGCAAAATTTATACAAATGATACTTCATGAGATCTAACTGGCATTGAGCTTTGTAGGCAAAGAAGACCAAGTGGTCATAAAAAACCCAACATGCTGAGCCAGCTTGTACAGCCAAGAGAAAGTAACTGTTTAATTTTTATGAAAGTCCATAAAATTCCATCCATTTCTCTCACAACATCAAATAGTAAAAGCATAAGGAAATGCTTATTTTCTTGTTACCATTTCAAAAGTGGCAATAGGCAAAGTTTTCAAACATTGGCACTTGGAAATACAACTCAAACCCACCATATTTATATGCACAAATGGATTAACAGAGCTTTCTCACTGAGGAAATTTATTTTTTATTATAGCAGTGCAGGTACACACAGTGCCTGGCAAATTTTTCAGTTGCAGATTTGCATGCTTCTACAAGTATAGTTGAAATTGTTTGAATGCATGTAGTTGTACTGAATCCGAGGTATAATCGAGAAAAGACATGGTCCAAAAAGGATTTTGTTCTGCATTGTGGGAGAGGGAAAAGAGCTTCTTGTCACCTTGTTCTGTATATTATCCCTCAAATAGAAGAAGATTATCATATATATAATACTGGGCTACTTCTGCATCTCCCCTTCAGAGATGTTATACTGATTAGTGGCTTTTGTGTTTTGTAAATAATTTTGGATTGCTATAAATATTTAGGTATCTTGAAAACCCCCTATTTTATTCTTATTAAACTCGCTAAAAGTTTGCTTCTTGTAAACTATACTATTAGTATACTTAGATATATTTAATTACTTATGGGTATAGTGCTCAATCTACCTGCTTTCTGCATCTGCAGGGATATCTTAGGGGTAATTCTTTTGGTGAAGGACATATACCACAAGGACTAACTCCTGATAAACATGAGATTAGATACATACACAACTCCTTAAAGATTAATTAGTAATTGTATATATTCCTATTTTAACACTTATAAATTAAGCTACAATCTTGAAGTTATAATATTAAATAAAATGAACCTGGAAACCTGACAATCAATACTACAGCCTTTGGTTGTTTTTACTACTCTATTCCTCTGAGAAAATAAAAGTAACTGCTTTTTAAACTTACTTTTCACTTTATTAATTAGCTACATGTTTAAAATATCCAGACCAATCTATGGTGTTTTATTTCCAAAGATGATGACCACAGACCCAGAACACAATCTTAGACAAAGTAGATGCACTACTACAGAATTTTAGCCAAATGTCTCTTCAATACTTCTGTTTAACAGGAAACTAATGGAGCTCACTGTTCCCTGCCTCATTTAAAAAAAAAAAAAATCTATGGCTTGGCTGATGGCCTGTGGTTCTGCTTTACTCTGAGAATTACAGTGGGGACTGAGGGCTTGAAGAGAAGAGTAATTTGTTTAATTACGCATTGCTTTTGTCCGTTTCTCACAATTAGACTGTAATAACCACAGTACTCTGGTACCAAACTATCCATACTTGTGTGAAGTATTTTCCTATTCCATAGCTACAACATCATCCAATATTGTACATGAATAAACCACAGAGAACTTACAGGAAAAACTAAGTACTAGAAAGTATCATTAAAAATGTCATCAAAGGTCACTGAAATGTTATTTTCTGACAGCCTTTAGAGAAAGATAGCCATGTCATGAGGATTCTTACTAAAATTCAGCCTGTGAACATTAATGTGTACATTACCCTTTTGGAACCGAACTTTTTGCACCACAAATGTAATTGGATCAAGATGATGTATTTTTCCTAAGTCATTTCAGATAAAGACTATCAGGTCTTGATTTGCTAATAATAAAGAAATGTAATTCAAAGTCCCATTGACCAAAAACTCTTCAAGAAAAAACCTTTTAGTTGCATCGTTCATTATTTTAAATGTTTATTACAACACAGTACTCTTCTACTGAAGTATTAATTTTACATTCAGAGTAATAAACTGTGCTGCCTTTCTCCATGGTAGCTAATATTCATTCATTCAGCTGTCTAGGGAACTCCTGCTTGTTGAAATTTTAGGCAGATTTTCCCTAAAGAAATACTATACAACAAAGCAAGGAAATTTAGTTTGAAAAAGGCTAAATTATCAGTATAGTTGTATGTGTGTTGAAGTATACATAAAACATATGTTTATGTATATATTCCCTTTTGAGATCAGGCTTTGCCTTTAAAATGTTTAATGCAAAATAATTCATAAAACAATTAAATCAAAGAGAAAGAAGTATCTGTGTCTTTAATAATGTTCATCAGAAATTAAAAATTCTAATTAGAAACTTTTTTTACCCTTACAAATTTGGTAATTTATTTTGATTGGATCGCTAATCCTCAATTTCTGAGGATTATTTAATTTATCTAAAAACTTTCCATTCTTTCATTCTTATAAAAATATTTAGGAATTGTTTTGGGTGTTTTTTTAAGTTACAGCCAGTCTCACACCTTAGACATTTCTGTGTTAGATCCAGTAGTTTCATTCACTATATACACACATCATTGCAATACTTCAAAGAGTAGGCTGAATATTGCATGTGCTTTATATAATGCTCATTTTAAAGTAAAAATATGTCTTCAAAATTGAATGCGGTATTTGTGCCTGAAAATACACATCCTGCAATTAGAGTTAAGTAACTGGGCATTACCTGAGGTATGCCTACAGCATAATATATCCACCATTAACATGACATGCATATTAGATACATAGATGTACAACTCTTAATCTGTCGATATCCCTCACATATGAATTAATTTTAACTTTTATTAACATGTGAAATGCCCACTGGAAATATTCAAAGAGATGTATGTTTAGGGAATGACTTCAGTGCTAAGATGACAGATTTGATTTTAAACATTTCCTTCTAAGTTTACTATCCCAGCCAGGCAAACCCAAAATACCTCCAGTCTCAGCTTTACAGCCTATCCTGAACACGACAGTCCCATATGAAGCATCTGCCTTCTAACACACTTCGGGATTTGACCTGTGGTGTTCATATTTATAAAACAAAGGTAAATAAATAAAGTTCCTCCCACCTGACACGGCTGAAGGAAAGGAGGTGTGAAAGGCCAGAAGGGATCGGGCTGCCTGCAAGCAGCAGCTGCACATCTGGTGCCCTTTCCTGTTCAGTGCTCACTAGCGTCATGGTGCTTGGCTGTGGGATAGTGGTTCAGAGCTGGCCAAACAAGAGCAGGAGCCAGTAACGCCCCTCTGCTTTCTCCTGGCATCCTGGCTCTGCTGCAGCTTGCAAGTGTGCACCCTTAGCTTTATACAGTGCAAAGCACTGATCAAAGCCCCTCTGAACAGGCTGGGTCAGGCTGCTCACTGGAATTTGAGCCCTTGTCAGTCATGTAGGGAGTCTGCTAGTTGGACATTTTCTGCACTGAAAACAGGCCCTTTCTGAATTAATACTGAGATTTGCCCTTCAGCCACACTGAGACAGATGCCAGGGGTAAAGCAAGAATCCCAGAGAAAATCTGTAAATGAAGCATCCAAACGACAGCTGGACCCTACTTGAATTTAATCATATACAGGCAAAAAACTTTGGCACTTTGGGGTTAATCAAATGAAATAGACTGCTGAAATCAAGCACAGTACTTGAGGCCAGCCAACAAAACCTGTGCAGTAAATGAAAACAAAGAAGAAAATTTTTAGTTGAGTTTTCAGAAATGTCTGAGAAATGCTGTAACTTCCAATTGACAGCTTTTGGTATAAAATAATGTATCAAGCAAAGACTTGATTAAATAGGTCAAATTTCAACCTGTCAGTCTTTTAAAGACTTATGTACTAATGTCACCAACATCTTTGGTAGAGAAGCAAAGAAAGGCACAAATAGTGTTGAAATGAGGTGAATAAGAGGCTCTTTTTTCACTCACATGCTTTTGCTCAGTTCTACAAAGGGAAATAGTAACAACAAATTCACACTGAGATGAACTATGAGGGAACAAGATTTCTGGCTATTAAAAGAAATTCCTTCTCCAGACCACAGCAAGGCAAAAAGCACTGCCTATTTTCAGACAGTGAAGGTATGAAAATTAGGAGGAGCTTAGAACTAACACTAAGATGAATGCATTTATAGCAGAAGCATCAGAAAGGACAGAGCATTCTTCTGGTTAGCAAAGGTACCACAAAAGATACCCTGTTCATACACTTCTCTGTCTGCCAGAGAGGGATGTATCTATAGAGAACACAGGCTGTGATCAAACTTTTCCACATTAAACTTAATG
Organism: Pomatostomus ruficeps; assembly: GCA_013400735.1. NCBI lineage: Eukaryota > Metazoa > Chordata > Aves > Passeriformes > Timaliidae > Pomatostomus > Pomatostomus ruficeps. The sequence continues at coordinate 5,907 of VYZT01007311.1, read as the reverse complement.
TTTGTTCAAGTTTTAGCCTTCCTGATGAGCAAACCTGACTCATAATGAGGGTCACAGTAGTAGTATCCATGTAGAGACTTGATTTCTTCTCTGAGAATAAATTCCAGATTTTGTGATTAGGATGATTTCTCCTTTAAAAGGCAGTGACTGGTGAAAGATGTCTCTTAGACTAGAACTTAAATAGCCAATGAATACATGCAAGGAAAGCATTGCTAAGGCAGTACAAGTTTATTAAATTTACCAGCTCATCTAGGTTTTCCATAAGTTTACCAAGTTAAAACACTTGTTTGTTAATAACTCTCGGAATTTTTATGAAAAGTACTTAATAACTGGCATTTAAATATCAATTCTGTAAGTAGACTAAATTTCAGTGGCTCTATCACAATTAAATAGTTGAATATACTTTCTGCTTTCAAGCTGGATTTTATTTCTAATGTTTAAGTGATGCTTTGTAGAATTTCTTTATGTAAAGTCCTCAAAGGACTGACAGAAGTAGGGCTAAAACATTTAAGCATTCTCTTTGGATTGTTTGGATTTATGTGAAAGTGCTGTTTTAATGCTTTACAAGTTCTGTACCAGAAATAGCAGAGAATAACTCAGGACCAGGTTTATTGTGAAATACTTTTCAATTCTTTGGTTTTGTAAAGTATGTATCTCACGAGAACATCCTGCCAAAAATATTTACTCCCAATATCCATTAATATCTACTTTTCTTTTAAGATGTGAATATAATTTTGTTCATGCCTGGAGATTTTGAAGCCTCTAAGTTTCATGCTCCTGAAAAATTTCATTTTGAAGGAATTTCTACATGCTGGGGATTTGGCAAGAGGAAAGATTTCTCTTGTACTATTTTAAAAATGCATGTGCTAAATGGATCAGCCTTAGGGTTGCTTATAGGTTTAGAGTTTAAAGAATGTCTCCATGAAGATCAATTAGAAGGTGTGTAACAGTCAAAAGAACATGATTAAATTAACCAAATGTGGTACTTCTGGATAGGCAAAACCAGATGTGTATGCACATATTTTTAACTATCCTATTGAAAATGTTGCCCTTGCAGTTAGATCAGTAGGAAAGCATTCTTGTTAGCTGTTCAGAAGCCCAGAGGCAGTATATAGCAACAGATTCCCAGCACTCCAATCTGATCTGTATAGATCAAATCAAATTTATTTCTTACCCATGCAGCTGATTTAGTTTGAGTGAAAACCAAGCCAAAATACCCATTTTTAACTTGACTCGGTTTCTTTGAATTATGGATCAAATCTGATTGCAACTTGGAGCTGGCTTTGAAAATTTGCCTAGAATAAGTAATGTTATTAGAAACCAGCCTGTATGCTGTTTACTTCATAGAAAGACATTACATTAGCCAGAGGTATAGTGAAGGACTTTTAAATAAGACTAAGGAGAGATTGGGCACAATTTGTCCAAATGAACAAAAAAATGCCTTCATTGTCTCAACTGCAGAGAATGCTCTGACATCCTCACCTTATTGCACTTGTTGCTGTATTACAGACTACAGCATTTCTGGGTTGACTGAAAAGTGATGGAGACTAAGTAGAGTAATCTTTCAACTCTCCCTTTCAACACAGCAGTTGGAAAGAATATGCTGGTGTTTTCTGTTCTGAGCCAGTGGAAGGAGAGAAGAGAAAACTGTTTTTCTGCCTGCAGAGTAAAGATAGGAATAGTACCAGGGGCCTGAGTTATCACCTGAAACAGGCACTGACATCATCAAAGGCAAACAATGCAGTTTTACTGATGTGACACCTCTATTTAGAATCATGAAAAGGTTTGAGTTGAGAGGGACCTTTAATGATCATCTAGTCCATCTTGTGACTGTGGGCAGACACATCTTTCACTAAATCAGGGGCTTGCTGGAATTAAGATAACTCCTCTGGATAACACGGGAGCACTCAGAGTAGATGTGGGCAAATCTGTGATTGTGTTGTGTCACAAACCCAGCCATGCCCACTCCCTGTGCTCCCCACTTCCATGCAGAGCTGTTGCACCTCTGCATTTGTGGGGGAAAGAAAAGTGCCCTGCAGAGAACAACAGACTCACTAGCAAACACAGCTACCCAAAGCTACCTAACTTAGCTCTTCTGATCTCTCAGCATGGGTTTCAGTTTGTTGCTCTCAGGATAGGTGGATGAAGAACTGCCCAAACTGTTAAAGATGAAGATCAGTGTTTAAAACATGTGAATGAAGGAACCTCAAACCCAATATATATATGCTGGCTATCTAGCTGTACATTCTCAGATGAATAACCCAACTCAGAATCTAGATTTTGAATTTATAAACATCGCAGTGTCCTGCATCATCTGATTCACTAATTCATTCTCAGTACTCGGAAGAGTCTGGCAACCTACACTGCTACAGATGTACAAATACCCACAGATGCTCTGCAGCCACCTGAACAAAGAAGGAAGTGCTAAGCATAGCTCTGCCACATTTGCATGTGTGGAAGTCACACATGAACAAGCAGCTCTCACAGAGCAAGAGATTATTTTCTCACAAGGTGAAATCATTTCTTGAAAATTACAGCAGTATTTATAAATCTAAATACTCAGGACACCTACTCTTCAAAGAAAGGCTCTCTACGGGTTATCCAAGACATCAGGAAACTGCATTCTTGAACTGCAAAATGATACATTCTTGTAACTGCATCTCAGATTTCCCTCACAGTAGTAACAATAATTATGTTCTGAATTGCATTTAAAAATTACAATACTACAGATTGTTCACTAACTGTCCAGTAACTTTACCTGAAACCACAGCAACCAGACATGATTGTAGCTTGTGTCCTGTATCTGGCATTATTTTCAAATAACGTGTTCCATAACTCAAATTACCAATATATATCAACTGGAAGGAACACCAAGAAGATCCCTGTGAAATAGTCCAGTTTTCATTAGTTAAATATCAGCACTATTGTTGTAGCATATGAATTCTATATTCACTTGTATACTGTGCTCCCCTTCACACCTGCCTGCATTTTGCAGGGTTTGTCTTTGTGAAATAAAACTCTAATGAATTCTATCAGAATATGCAAATCATGCCTTTCTTTGGTTGTACCTCCTTACTTTTGGCCTTTTTAAAAAATTGATTCTGAGAAATTTGTGAAACTGAGCAGGATAGGACTGTTACATCCAAAGTGTGAAAACTCTCCTTGTCCACTTTCCATTTCCATTGCCACAAGATTTCTTCTACTTGAAGCTGGGGCAATATAGACATTTAATGAAGTAACTCACTTGGGGAAAAAAAAAAAAAATAGCAAAAGTTTCCCAGACTATGTGTTGAGTAAAAGCTATTGATAATGTATGCATTGATACTACTTATCATCCCAAGCAAAAATACTTACATTTGCTGAAAGCTGAGAAGTAAGGGTAGCAACTTTTTCTTGTGATGCAACCAATTCTCTCCGTAGTTTCTGAATTTGCTAGAGAAACAACAGACTGCTGTCAGTATTTCAGCAATTTCCTTTCGTTGTGGTTATTTTTGTATGTTTTCTTGAGAGATCACCAATAGGTTTGCAATGTCTTAGCTTCACATTTTATTCTGAGAACTATCCAGAAATACAAATTATTAAAAGTTGTCTCTTTCTGTTGCTCCAGCTGTTTTTTAGCACTTAACCAGTGCAAGAGCCAGGATTCCAGTTAAGGGAGCACATATGGGCAAATGCCTAATTACTTTGTCTCTACTATCCTCACTTTGCACAGGAAATGTCACGGGTTTTTACCAAATCCCGTAAGTTCCGAACAGATGCTTAGGGCAATCAAGGAGAGCAGCCCTGGATGTGGCCTAAGGTTTAGGAACAGGAGTGCATTTGGGTGATGTTCACTGTGCCTGGCTGTAGACACGATGCAACCAACATCTGTTGAATGCCTACACTAGACCAAAATAAAGTGGAAAATGCACTCCCATGCTGCCTGGCACGAAGAAGGCTTTGATGGCTACCTCAGACACAGATTTTTTCTTTATGGATGTCTAAAATTAGGTGAGGTAAAGTAGTATTTTTTGTTCTCTAACACATGCTTCCTACAGTCCCTGAAATTCAAACATGCAACCTCTTTAAACCTTACATAGCATTCAAAAACTTGCTTGTCAACTTAAAAAAAAATAAACGTAGCTTTAAATGTGCTTGTTGACATGAAAATAAATTTAACTCAAGACTCCTTTATCCTTTAATGAAAACCAGAATCCTTAAGAAAAATATCTGTTCCCACTTCAGCTGGAGTAGATATCTAGCATGAAGCTTGCACACCATTTTAAGCTCATTTAACCCTATTTGAGACCTTACAGGACTTCTGGGCATTGTACTGAACTTATGCACAGCAGGGAGTTTCACTTTGAAGAGCCTTTCATATTCAGACATAAAAGAAATTATTCCAGACTAGAGAAGTAAAATGGGTAAAACCAGCCTAGGAAAGGGAACATGCAACAGTCACTAGTAAAGACTATTGAAGTACTTTAGTTTTATGACTTTCATGGAAACCAACACGGAGTATTGCACAAGCTTTAAGAATGAACAAGTTCCTGTACTTCTATAATACAAAAATAGCTCAGTCATTTACACTAGCTGATTGCAACAGGGGCAGATTATCAAGCTGTTCTCCATCCTGGACTGACCCTTTTATTTTTCCAAGTTTTCTCTTTGGTTTTCAAATGCAATTATTTGACATTCCAGCTTAAGCTGCACTTTCATCATGTTCTTGCAACAACACCAAGGTAGGTCTCATGAAGTGCTGTTCAACATCTCCTGTAAGAGCATCTCAAGCAGACCCAGATACTGCGAAAACATCATGTAGAAACATACAGGAAAGAAATGTTGTTTCACCTCTTTATACAGCCCTATAAAAAGGCAATAAAATGAGGAATTGTAATCTACACTACGGAGCTATGGCATGCCTCTTTAGCTCCTTTGCTTTAAGAGATGTGAGCTTAGACAAAATTATATTGAAATATACTGCAGCAAGGAGGGAAGAATACATTTATTTGGTCAATTTCCTCAAAATATCTTTTTGCTGACTTTTTCTTTGATTAGAATAGTAAAAATAGGAGCAGCATAAATGCAGGAGTTGGAAGGCATGTAGCTCTGTGAAGTGGAAATGCACCCCTTGGTGCTGTATTTTATTGTGATACTCTTTGGTGCCCTTTTAATACAACCAGGACTTCATTTTGAGGAAGGCTGTAATTGTATCCAGCTGCTGACCCAGGCCTGTCACCCATTCTTATATGCTGTGAGGAGAAAGAAGCTATTTTCCATGTCAAATTTGATTTATATCTGAAATCAATCTGCATTGCTCTGAAACTCATCAAAGTGGTCAGTTTCAGAAATTTAATATAATGCAAAATGCGAGGGAGAGAAGTTCAAACACTTGAAGTGTTTTTCTTCCTGAAAGACAGCACCTTACTCTGAATTGCACAATCCCTTAGGTCCTGCACAGAGAGGCATTAAGTCTGAAATGAGACCTAACACAACTCCTCCACTCAACGCCCAGTTCTCACTGGTTCTTCTCATCTTTTCAGAATGGCAGCCAGGAGGCTTTTTTCAGCACAATGCTAAGAAAACACCTTCTAGTACACTAAAAGCTGCACCAGGTTTTCACCAATACTTCTTAAAAGGTGATGCAAAGGGTGTATTTTCCCCACCAACTAGGCAGTTTAGCCATAGCAGGTAAACAATAAACTATAAAGTAATATAAGGCAAAACATAAGTATAAAAATGAAGAAAAGTTCTTACCTCTGAATGTGCCTTTTCTTCTGCCTGGAAAAAAACAAAGAAGAAATGGCTTAGAATCAGTGTGCAACATAATTGTGGTAACAGACTATAAAAGCCAGCTACACTGAACTGAAATGAATAGCTTTGTGCATCCATTACATTTAAGGAAGGTATCCAGTAAAAACAATCAAT